>PITA01012905.1:0-59817 GCA_004023965.1 Spilogale gracilis
CAGTGCTGAAAACTGAAAGGAAAAAATCAGGCACTGACAATGAATTTTGGTAAATTTAAATTTTTGTTAGAAGCAGTTTAAATTATATTTTTCAAATGTTTTTAAATTATATTTTTATTAGTATAACAATATTGCATGTGGAAGTGAATAGCCAGTTATAAAGTTTGGTCAAATAAAAATATTATAAATGCACAGATTACAGTTTTTTGGGGAAAAAAAAGGTCTAATTTGTTCTCATAATGTTTTTAACTGACTTATCAGGAAATACGTGAACACTTAGATAAACCCTGATACTGCATAAAACAAAGACATACTAGATGAGCTTTTATAAGAATCACAAACACTGACAATCTGTATATTATTTTTTAAATGTAATAATGCACATGGTGAAAAAAAATTCAAAGAGCGCAAAGGCTGTATAAAACAACATCAACAACAACAAAAAATCTCTTGAGACCCTGGCTGCAGCCTCGTCCCAAAGGCAGACATTATAATCAGTCTTCTTAGTGGTGGAAATACTCAGTATTCACACATAGAGTTCACACATACATCATCCTCTGCCCTTCCATGTTAACACCTGTGGTACACTCTTACAATCATTGCTTACAAGCATTGCTTCCTTGTTTTAAATAAATATGGCCTGCAGTTCATTTTATTATAGGTATACTTGTTTTAATGGACACCACTCATTTTTACTTTATAATGTGCCATCATTTACTTAGTCTTCTGTGTGTGTGTTTGTATAAAATACCATTAGTCACAAAGGAAAACTGCAAAGAGAATTTAGATAATGCTTAAAAAAAATTACCACTAAGACTAGTTATTTCAATGAGGACAGCTTGCTAAGAAGAGGATGAAAAGGATGGAATGTTATAATTATTCAATATTTGTGTGTTTATCATAGACTACAACAACAGATTTGAATCATTTCTCCCCTTTAACTTATGTCCTATATTCCTTAGTATGGAGATGAGCATAAATGTGTGGGTGATAATATGTTATTTCTCACATTTATATTGAACATTGATATCCAAAACTCAGTTCCAATTAATATTTCCATTTAAAATTATTCATCTTTTGCAAAATATGACTTTAGTAAATAAATCATAAAATAGATCTAATTCTCCTTAATTTCCATTATTTCTCCTGCATGTTATCTTCGTAACCATTGTTATGCCTTTCTGTGTTGATAATGCTAAGAAAAATGGAAAAACTGATTCCAATTTCAAAGAATATCATACAATAAATTCTTCTGTATTAAATTATATGTATTCCCTTCCCCGATTAGCTTCCATGTATTGAACAAGCCAATATAACATTGGAAGTTAAAGTATGAAACCCATTTCCAACGTCATTTTATACATTATGATAAACAAAAGTAAGATATTATCAAATTCTGATCAAATGTTAAATGTATGTGATGATATAGGAGAATCAAATATTCAGAGACAAAATCAAAGTTCCCCTTCAGCAGCTGAGTAATCTTATGATCTATTTGCATACTGAGTCTTAGTTTCCCAATATTTAAATTCAATTAATAATAACTATACAACAAAATTCTGTAACAAGATAATATGGTATGCAGGAAGATTTTTTATTATTTCAATTTAAAATAAATTAACTGATGACTATGTAAACCACTCTGCAATCAAATATTGGTGACTGTTACTGCTAATGATATATGCCAAACAAAAATATAAATATATTAGTAGATTTATTTGTAATGAAAGAGCATAGAATTGAAAAAATGAGAACCTCAGTTCTAGTTTTGGTCTGCAGACTCTCCAATTATGTGAATGTTCAACCTCTGAGACTCAGATTTTTCACTAATTATTAAAATAAGGGATTATATCAGTTGGCTTCTGAAATTCATTATGAGCAGTATTAAATACTATGTACATTATTAATTTTCATTATTATAGTTAAGAATAGAAGGTGAAGTTTATAAAGTTCAGGATACAGCAGTTTGTGATTGTGCTGTCACCAATAAATATAGTAAATCTTTACTCAGGATTGTTATCAACTATCTTTGGGTTGGTAAACTTTCCTTCTTTTAAAAAATATTTTCTTTTTTTTTAATGTATTTATTTTAGAGAGAGAGCAGGAGACAGAGAGGGCATGAGTTGGTGGGTGGAAGGGCTGGGACAGGGAGAGGGAATCTGAAGCAGACTCCCTACTGAGCTCTGAGCCACAGGCAGGGCACAGTCCCAAGGCCCTGAGATGGTGACCTGAGCCAAAACCAAGAGTCAGACACTTAACCAACTGAGCTACCAAGCTGCTGCTGGTATTCTAATGTTAATACCGGGAGAAAGTATAATAAACTAGTAGCAATAGCAGGATAATATATATTATAACAACTAGGAATCCAAAAGGAAAGAGAAAGAAAGTTAGTTGAGAGATGGAAAAGGAGGGTAAGAGGGAGAGGGATTAGAAAGAAGGAAAATTTAGGATGTATTATCAAAATACCAAAATGGAAAACAAAAACATAAAGTTTCTATGCACATAGTATAGACAGCAATCCTAAGTAATAAAATTACTCTCAAAAGATAAGTCAAGGATATTTCAGAATGTACATTGAGAAATTACTTCACAAAATGGATAATAAGCCAATCAAACATAATTCAGTCTGATAAAAGAAAGGATGTTAAAAAACAGTAGAATAGCCACAAGATAGAGAAAGGAAAGAGATTTAGACCATATTTGCTGTTGTTTTTCATTTTGAGAAGCATACTATGAAAACTCATTCATTTTCTAAATCATTTATATTCTAAATTAAATCAATCTGCCCACACAACGATATGTGTGACGATTGGGCTAGACCTTATATTAATTCACATAAATTGTAAATGGTCCTCAGCTAGACATTAAAAAAATATATTTTTTACTATTTTCTGAACCATCATCTCTCAAACTATAGTCCCCCAATTTTTTATGAGGATTTTTTTACTTCTTTCACATTTTTGTTTTCTGAGGCATAGAATCACAATCTCCTCTCCTTTGGACTAAACGGATGCATACTAATATAATATTGGTTAGCCAAGCTGTCATTTATACCTATATAAACATGGGTTTTATTCTAACATATGTACATAAATATGAGCATTAGTAGAGTCTTGGATTCTTTTTAAATAGTTTGGAAAAGGACCATCTAGGTGGTTCAGTCAATTAAGTGTCTGCCTTTGGCTCAGGTCATGATCCCAGGGTCTTGGGATCCAGTCCCACATTGGGCTACCCACTTGTGTGTGTCTCTCTCTGTGTCCCTCTGCCTGCTTGTGCTCCCTAACAAATTTTTAAAATCTTTATAAATAAATAAATAAATAAATTTTAAAAATGAGTTTAGCAATCCTAAACTAATTTTAATATAAGATAAAAATAAGGGATTTATAAAAGCTTCTTTTAAATTAAATTTCATTGAGTCCAATAAAATAGAACCAGCAGAAACAGTTTTTGCCTCCTTAACTGATGTTACTGTACCCTGAATTAAATTATTTATTTAACCTTTAAGATTTAAAAAAAAAAAAAACAAAGATTGGAAGAATCTAGAGGAAAATCTTGAAAATGACTAGGCAAGAAGCCTATAAATTTATCATTTATATAATAAATGAAGATTATAGAGCTCTGAGAATCACTGTTATCATTTAAAGTAGCTTTATGAGTTTTTAACTTTTCTCTCTCTATCCACAGTTAGATAGTAATAATTATCTCCAATTTCACTTATTTGAAAATGTATTTTTTTTAGCCATTCTCTTCTGATTGACTATGAACATACCTGGCATACTCATTTTCACAAGAGTAACAAATAAACTTACATTACACACACACACACATATAACTAACATACAATACAGCATTATTTTCGAGAGAAAAGAATTCAGTGCCTCATCACTTACACACAACACCCATTGCTCATCACAAGTGCCCTCCTTTATACCTATCCTTGTTCTGTAACCCTCTTTGTTCTCTATCATTTAAGAGTCTCTTATGGTTTGTTTTCTCTCCAAAAAGAAAAAAAAGAGAGAGGAGAAATATTTTTTGCCATTTTTCTTTGTCATTATTTTCCTGAGTATTTATGGATGCCAAAGAATCACGTCTATTTAACTTGTATTGTATAGTGACCATCACAGGTTTTCAATCAGATCTAAGTATGTACAGCACTAAATATAGGAGAAGCTGAGAGCAACATAGACCTCAATGAAGGACTTTAATAATAAACGTCATTTATTGCGGAAGCCTTAACAGTACCCAACAAAAGTGTCTTCATGCAGAAAGTACTCAGTAAAGATTGTTGAATAAGTGAATAAAGGATAACACATTTCATAGCAGCTAATTAGACTGATTTTGTGTGGCAAACAGATTGCACTATAGGTATATTGTATTCAAATACTCATTTACTATGTGATTTTATATATTCTAGGGTAAAGCTGGAATATATTAATCCTGAAATCTTATCATGGAATTCAGGGTATGATAGATAAAATAACCAGTATTAATTTAAGAAAGAGGAGAAACTAAATTGCACTAAAGAACCACATAAGCCTGCTTTGCCAGAGTGCAGATTTCACTACTGGACAATTTTGGCTAAATATATAGGTATATATGAAAATGATTTTTCATCTAATTCATAATAGGAATTGTGAAATACACATACATACATAATGAATGTCATAAAGGAGAACTGAAGCAATAGTTTTGGTGTATTTTATTTTGCAAGTGCTTCTTTAGTAGAATATATACACTTATTAAGAGCCTAGTAAGCTTAACAAATAAGTAAATACAAAGAATCTAGCAAGTTTATTTTTGTTTTCTAAAGATTTTATTTATTTATTTAAGAGAATGAGATAGCAAAAGAGAGCAAAGCAGGGAGGAGAGGGAGGAACAGTGTCCCTGAGAGCAGAAAGTCTGACACGGGGCTTGATCCAAGGACCTTGGGATCATGACCTAAGCTGAGGGCAGATGCTTAACTGACAGAACTACCAGGTGCCCCTAGCAATTTTAAACAGGGATTAGTGAGATAGAATCAGGAAGTAACAGTCAAAAACAAAACAAAACAAAACAAAAAACAAAACAAAACCTTAGAATTCTGTCTTGGCAAATACATCAGAAAGGTTGAAATTTTTAAAAAGGAGTTGTTGGAAACTGAATTGAAAATTTAGACAGATAAAGCTTTCTAAATCATCTATCACTATCATTTATAAATAAATAAAACCTTTAAAATAATAATAATAAATATATCATCTATCACAGACTGATAAGGGAACACTAGAGAAAAAAATACATAGGCTCTTCTTCCAAATGGTCAGTTACTTCTCAGATAATAAACTGGAAAATGCAGTGCCATTGATTACTGAATAGAACCCAACAAAACTATAAGCATTTGACTGGGCAAAGAAACATGGACACTATTTAAACAGCCTAACTGTAAGGAGTATACTTTTGGAATAACCTCTGATCTATTTTCCCTAAAGAATAATGTCCCAGTAAAAGAACTTATAGCAATATGGATTTTTTTTAAATATAGTAATGATGTTTGTTTTAATAGTACTTATATGATATAACTGTCTGTAAGAGATGTCACATTTTCAGTAAATGGCCCAAAATCATGACATAAACTGCCCTATGATGAGAATACCATTCTTCCCATGACCAAAATGGGTAATAGAGACCTCTGAATTCTAGGTGAAGTCTGTGTGAACCATGATGATAATGACAAATCTGCTGCTGCTAAACCATCTGTTTGTCCTTCTAGGCAGGACCTTGATTAAGTTGTCCTAGAAGACATCAGCTCCTTAATTGAAGGGAGGGAAATGAATGTTCCTGTCAAAGTCACAGGAAACAATACGGACTATATGATCCCCAAAGATGTCCATCAATGTATAACTACCCTTTAGGGCCAAACAAACCTGTTATGGACACATTGGCATTAAGTATTTCAATGTTGATGAAGACATGATTCAGAGAAATTCTGAGTTTTCAAAAGTCACTGATACTATGTTTGTGGTCTTATAACAGCAACATTGATATGAATATTTAAAATATTATATTTACTAATCTAAATAATTAATATCCTCAGAAGATAAAGTTATGACACTATAGACAAATTTATCTTAATTTTCTACAATTCAATTGCATTTATTCAGTGATCACCAGCTACAAAACACATGCAAGATAATGTAGACGAAAGAGATGAAAACCATGGATCCTTAGCTTAAAGGAGATAAAATTTTATTTACACACATATAATAATAATAATAATAATAACAATAATAATGCAGTTCTAATTATGTCTTTATTTACTCTTTTTTTTTTTAAGAGGAGGAGGGAGGTAGGGAGGGGTTAAGTGAGAGGGAGAAACTTTAGCAAGCTCCACACCCAACATGCAGCTCGACTTGGGGCTTGATCTCAAGAACCTGAGATCATCACCCCAGCCGAAATCACCAGTTAACTGACTGACCCACCCAGGCATCCCTACTATTCTTTAATTGAATAACTAAGACTAGGAAGTCTCCAGGTTTTATATGAATAAATCATGCAATAAAAATTAAACTTAAAGAACCTACGGATGTTATCTTTTTCATATATTTCTAGCCATTTAAATAATGAAATTTTGAATATAATAGGCAGATGAGGGGCGCGTGGATGGCTCAGTTGGTTAAGCATCTACTTTCATCTCAAGTCATGGTCTCAGGACCCCATGTTGGTCTCCCTCCCCGGCAAGGGAGTCTCCTTCTCCCTCTCCTTCTTCCCCTCGCCCTGCTCATGCTTGCTCTGTCTCTGTCTGTCTCTCAAATAAATAAATAAAATCTCCAAAAAACCCAAAAACAATTGTGAGATGATCTCATAATTTTGAAAAATAGGTAATTAACACAAAAGATTTTAAAAGCTTTTGAGATGTTTTTATATGTTCATAACAAATCACACTTTAATTCTAATGTATACATTCTAGAACAATGAACCTATCATTGACTTATCTATTGTCAACGAGACCTATTTGAATAACTGCAGAATTTATGATATCAGGTGTAACAAAATATTGCTAGGTTATGTTTCTGTTACATTGCACTCAAAACAATTTACACATTTCAGGCTTTTTGCTAAGCAAATGTTTTCATAAAATTTCTTTTTGATTTATATTGGTTCCCAAAGACTATAGGGATTATTTCTTCTTTCTATTTTTTTCCTATTGATTTTTTCCACTTATTCTCCACTCCCATCATTATTTGCTTCATTTTCTTATCGTCTAGACCGCATTTTTTCAATGATACTTTGTTAAAGTTAATTTTTGCCTCATAAGATTTTTTTTCTCTTAATACCACTAGAGCCTCTTGACATTTATCCTTTCATCAGAAAGATTCATCAGAATCTTTTCATTATTTGCTATAGGCTGGTTCTGCCATTCCCTTTTCCTCTCCCTCTCAACTGCTAATGGGAGAATAGTACTACACTATTTATACGCCACCTTCTTTTTCTTTATCACATTCTGAAGAGCATCTAACTTTCACTCATAGTGAGAGAAAAGCACTTGAACAAAGAAAGGGGAAAAGCCTACAGCTTATGGCCTTCCAGCAGGATTGTAAAATCATTGCTCGAACGAGAAGCCAGCTGTTGCCATGGCATTTTGCCTAGCATAGTTGAATCAGGTCGCTTCCTTCCTGAATGGAGAATATTGGCATCTTATTATCATAGGTACAAGAGATCACATATGTCACATGCACTTATAATGTCTGTGAACTACTTGAATGAAATTATGGTCAGTCACCAAGATTCAGACACCTGATTTCAGCTCTGCCTCTGTCAATGAAAAGCTACATAAATCAGTGCAGATAATTAGTTTGACTCTGTTTTGATTTAGCCAGTGGTAATAAAGGTTAATGATACCTATTTCAAATGGTTACTAAAGCACTTTTATTTACTACTTAAACCTGAACCCTATGTTAGCATCAGTGTGCACTGAAAATTATGATATTTGGAGTTTCTTAGATAAGTAAAAAAAATACATTCATTCCAAGTCTGACATTTAAAATTCTTGAGAACTTTCTAAATAATCATATTGTCATCAAGCTTCATAGAAGACAGATAATCACTGAGTTAAGCAGAGCTTAAATTACTCGTGTAATTTATTTTTGTGATAAAAATAAACAAGTAAGTTCTCAAGGTTATTATGTGACATATTGTCTACGGCCAAAGAAATATTTAGGAGTTTATGAAGGTGTTGATAATAATAAAGAGCATTAAGTTTAAAAGATTATGTCACCATCTGGGCAATAGATGCCATGAAGAAAATGAGACATGCTTATTCACCATTACTTCTGAACACTCAAAGGCATTTGAAATTTGATGGAAAGAAAAGGGCAAACATATTCTACTAAAGATACGGGGTTATGTGCACATCCCCTGGAGAGCTAGAATCACTGCTTGCACCTGACTTAAATCTGAACTCATTATGTTAAGGGGAAAGAGAAATGACAGTTAATTGTGTTAGTTGCTAGTCTGCTTAGTATAGGGCAGAAAAGTTTAAGAAAATGTAACATTGTTTTCTCTTTAAAAAAGTGATATGTTAAGCTCTAAAATAAATTTTAGTATAAAGTTACTAAAGGGTGCCTGGGTGGCTCAGTGGGTTAAAACCTCTGCTTTCAGCTCAGGTCATGATCTCAGGGTCCTGGGATCCAGGCCCTGAATAGGGCTCTCTGCTCAGCAGGGGGCCTGCTTCCTCCTCTCTCTCTGCCTGCCTCTCTGCCTACTTGTGATCTCTCTCTCTCTGTGTCAAATAAATAAATAAACTCTTTAAAAAAAAAAGATACTAGAAAAATAGTACTTAGCCTTAGTATTCAGAAATCACATACTGTTTTATTTGTCCACATAAGCTATATTTCGGATGGCTGAGTACATTTATCTCATGGCTTCCTATTCAAGACATAATTTCTTGTAATATATTCCATTAATTAAATTGACAAATACTATACATTTCTGGAATAAATACTTTATTTTCTTTATGTCAGTGTAGTTTTAAAGATTTTTTCTGCTTAATCAAGAAATCTCTTTATCCATTCATAAAACAGTTTATTTTCTTTATCATTGGATAACTCATTTTGAAAATTCCCTACTTTTTTTCAAAATGGTTGCAGTTAGATAAGTTCAGATCAATTAGTTTTTTATTACACATCTAAGAGTAAGAAAATGAAAATGACATGAGAGATCACTTATTGTTGACTAAAGGAAGCTAAGACCAGAAGATCCCGCTTTCACCAGCAGAGATACACATAAACTGGTCAAAATTTCACGCTACAGAGCACTTAAAAGAACAAATTAACAAATTTCATTTCAGACAATTCTTAATATACAAAGAGTATGCATAATTATAAAGTATAAGAAATGAGTTTTGCTATAAAGCATAGAACTGGGAAACATAATTAGACATAACTACCCTGGCCAGGTTTAACTTGGAAATGGTGAGTTTACACTCTTTGAGAGAACTGCTTGTCCAAAATTCCTTTGTACATTAAACAGGATTTTTCCAATATCAAACAGGTACCCAGCAGCCTTGTTCATTCCTTATTAAGAAGGTGAGCTTCTCTAAGATTCTTTGTAAAAAGTGAGATCTAAGAAGGAGGACTTCCATATTGAAACAGGCCCACATTAAGATTCCAGCACAGCCTCAAGCTAAGACTTCTCGGGCAATGATGGGCATCTCTTCTCTTTTCTTGCTGTTTTTTTTTTGTTTGTTTCTTTGCTCTAAATATCTTTATATTTTACCCAATAAGGTCTGTTCTATAACTCATTCTATAATAAACTGTGGAATTTGTCTGAAGCCATTTTTCATGACCAGGAATAGACTCGGAAGGACTTCCCTGAATGATATGTGATAATTACGAAAGAGCCACCCCAACTGACAGCAAGAAAATCAAGGACAAATCTACTTTTATGATAATCCTTTCATTTCATTCACTTAAACCCCTTAATTCTATAGACAAAATAGAGGTTTCTGAAGTTCTCTATCATCCCTCCTATCAGTTTTTGTCATAAGTTTATCTAAGGAGTAGTAAATTTTACTAAGTTTTTCTTTGGACTTTTTTTCTTAAACAGAGAAATCCACTTACAAAGTCATCCTAAAAATTAAGAAGCAGTATTGAAATAGTCACATTCTGGAGAAAAATGCTCCTGGGGAAAAGTAAAACCTTTTTTTTTTTTTTCATTGCTATAAATGTAATGTGTAGGTGAAGTATCACATTTACAAATGTTAGCAGTTTATCATAACTGAGCAATCACTGAATGAAAAACAGATTTCCTTTTCAAAGAACATTAAGGATCTGACCTGGAGCTGATAAGCATAAGACAACAGAAGATTTAGTACCCAAATTTTAAAGATGTCTTCTAGGGTCAAGCTTTTTGTCTTCCTTTTGCTTTTCTGTAAATCAACAATGCAATTCTAATGAAACTCCAAGTAGCAGCCAGAGTGTTCATTTTTAATATGTAGCACAAATGTAAATTTTTAATTTTGTGTAATTATTTAATGTTTGTCTTTTCTCCCTATGTTCACTGCTAAAATCTCAACATCCAGTATAGCACCTGGCAAATGGTGAGCTCTCAATAAGTAATTATTGAAAGAATTTGCTACTTAGAAAATTAAGTATGATCAACAAAATGAAGAAATGGACTAGAAAACCAAGTTTTTTGGCTTACAATAATTTTTATGTTTAAATTTCTCATTTTCCAAATGGAAAACATGGACAATATGTATTAAAAGAAATTTAAAAAGTAAGTTTTTCTATTCTTGGAATATGAAAATGCTTCATTTCCTGCCACCTTGTATTTCTAGCTGAGAGTGCCAAAGCCTCACAGAAGTCAAGATTATCTTGCGTAAAAACGCAGTTAAGTGTAAAATGAGAGTGTAAAACTGGAGTTAAGCTGTCTGCTGTAAACATTGCAAGGAAACTTGTAATGTTGTAAAAAAAGGAAAAAAAACGCTCTCATTTTTAATAGCTTGTTTTCTAACCTATAAAATACTGTACTTGCGCTCAAATCAAAACATTGGAACCAAATATCGTAGCCTCGATACTCTCTAACATTGTCATATATCTGTACTAATTATTGAGTTTGATGTTAAAACAACAGAGACAAAACCAGGATTCCTTTTCTCAAGGAGTTCCTTTACTGGATTCCCACAAATACAATTTGGAAACAAAGCAAGAGTAGGTGATGTGCTAACAAAGAGGGCCTTACAGAAGTTTACCAAAGAGGAACCTAATCCAACTTGAGGGTATGAGGAAAAGCTTCCTGAAACAGGTGATACTGGAGCTGAATATGTAAGGATTAGTAGGAAACATCGATGTGTAGGAGTAGAAATATAAATTTCAGAAAATTAATGTAAAAGCATTGAAATGTTTGATTAAATATGTTGTATTTCCCTTAGAATAACTGCAAGTCATTCAGCATAGCCATAGTTAAGGTGCCTGTGGGGAAAGTAATGGAAGACAGGGCTAAATTGTGGGCAAAAGTGAGCACTGAAACTCCTCTATTAATTCAGGAATTGTAAAAATATTACTAAGGCAGTGATAATTCAAAATTTTTACATGTAAATATTTTAGGAGTGACAAATTTGTTGGCTATCAAATACATAGGGAAGTACTGCTAATGTGTTATTTGAAAAATGTTTGCATATTAAAACCTCTGTTTTACTTCAAGTCTCTATCCCCCCTCCCTCAGTTTGGAAGAATGCTTACTTTATCTGATGTACAACCATTTCTTGTTTCTTATGATTAGTCTTTGCATGGTGTACCTTCTTCCATTAACTAATTTATATGTCTTTTTTAGATCATTGGTTTCTAATAGACAGAATACGCACCACTATGTTTTTTATTCCAATCTGACAATCTCTCTCTTTTAACTGGAGTATTGAGACCACTAATTAGTGAAATGAATGGGTTTAATTGCCATTATGCTAACTAATCTTTTAATCCTAACTATTTTTTTCTTAATTTCCTTTTTTCCTGCCATATTTTATTATACAAAAATTTTTAGTATTCAATTTTATTACCTATTGATTCATTAATTCACCTCTTTGTTTTGTCATTTTAGTAATTTCTCTAGAATTTAAAATGTACAACATTAAGTTATCACTTTCTAATTCAAGTATTATTCTGGGCACCTACCTGGGTGGCTCAGTAAGTTAGGCATCCAACTCTTAATCTCAGCTCAGGTCTTGCTCTCAGGATTGCAAATTCAAGCCCTGTGTTGGGCTCCACGCTGGGTATGGAACCTACTTAAAAAAATAAATAAATAAATAAATAAATAAATAAATAAATAAATAAATAAATAAATATTTTACTTTACATATATTTTATATGTCATAGAACAGGATGCTTCCATTTCTCCTCATTCTGCCCTTTATACTACTACTGTCATGCATTTTTTCAATGTTATAAGCTGACATTACATTGTTAATGTGCTTTTTATTAAATTGCAAAATCTTTTAGAGTAAATTTTAAAGATAAAAAAAATTATTTTGGGGGCATGTGGGTGGCTCAGTTGGTTAACTGACTGCCTTAGGCTCAAGTCATGAAGCCGGAGACCTGAGATCGAGCTCTGCATCGGGCTCCCTGCTGGGCAGGAAGCCTGCTTCTCCCTCTCTCACTCCCCCTGCTTGTGTTCCCTCTGTAGCTGTGCTTCTCTCTGTCAAATAAATTAAAAAAAAAAAAAAGAAAGAAAAATTATTTTGTTTACCCTTGTCTTTATATTTCTGACTATTCTTTGTCAAGCTCTTAGTTTTCATTACTAATTGTTTTCTGCCTGAAGAAATCCTTTCAATAATTTTTGTAGTGTACATATGCTGTCAACAGATTCAGGAATTGTCAAAATCTGTTTATTTTGCCTTCATTTTGAAGGATATTTAACGCCATAAGGATGCTATTCCATTTTTATGTACCTTTTATTGTTTTAAATAAAAAGCATATCATTTTTATAATTGTTCTTTTTTATAAAATAAGTATGGTTTTAGCCTCATTTTTTCTTCTGGTTGTTTTTTATAATGTTTTTCTTAATTTTTTCATAAAATTTATTATAATGCATCTTCATATTATTTTCTTTGTGTTTATTTTTATTGAATTCCTGGAATATGTCCATTTAAGATTTTCATCATATCTTTAAACATTTTTGTCCATTATCATTTCAAATATTTTTTCTACCTTTTTCTCCTTAGCATCTCCTTCTGTGATTCTCACCAAACCAATGGTGCTTTATTTGGTATCCTCTCACAGCTCACTGAGATTTTTTTCTATCTTTAATTTTTTTTAAGATTTAATTTATTTCTTTGTCAGAGAGAGAGACACACAGCGAGAGAGGGAACACAAGCAGAAGGAGTGGGAAAGGGAGAAGGAGGCTTCCCATCAAGCAGGGAGCCCGATGTGGGACTCAACCCCAGGACCCTGGGATCATGACCTGAGCCAAAGGCAGACGCTTAACAACTAAGCTACCTAGATGCCCTGTTGTTGCTGTTGTTGTTGTTTCTTTTAGTATTTTCTTCTATCTATATTTCAATTTGGATAATTTCTGTTGCTCTTCATTCAAATTCACTGGTTTGATCATTTTTCCTGTAGTTTCTAGTCTGTTATTCAGCCATGAGTCAAGTCTTAGTTCATGTTTTCTATATATCAGATCCAGAATTTCCACTGGCCCTTTCTTATAGTCTTCATTTCTATATTCATTATGTTCATATTTTCTACAAATCTTTGAATATATGTACTTCATCAATGATATGAATCATCGATGATAATCTGATTCATATATATGAATCATAGATAATTCATATGTAATTCATTTAAATATGAACTAATCATATATGTATATAGTGTACATTAGGTTCAGTTGTACAATATAGTAATGCAACTTCTCTATATATTATATTATGCTCACCACAATCATAGCTACAATCTGTCACTATATAATTCTATGACATTATTGTTGACTATATTCCCTATGCTGTACTTTTCATCCCAGTGCCTTATTAATTCCATAACTGAAAGCCTCTATATCTCCCACTTCTCTTCACCCATTTTGACTATATTGCCACCCCTCTTCCCTCTGGCAACCATCACTTTGTTCTCTGCATTTATAGTTTTGATTTTTTTTTTTGCTTGTTTATTCATTTTGTTTTTAGAGCCCATGTATGAGTGAAATCATATGGTATTTGTCTTTCTCAGTCTTATTTTACTTAGTATAATATCCTCCTACTCCCAATTGTTGTCACAATTGGCAAGATTTCATCCTTTTTATGGCTGCATAAAGCTCAGCTCACTGAGATTTTTTTCTATTTTTAATTTTTTTTAAGATTTAATTTATTTCTTTGTCAGAGAGAGAGACACAGCGAGAGAGGGAACACAAGCAAAAGGAGTGGGAAAGGGAGAAGGAGGCTTCCCATCAAGCAGGGAGCCCGATGTGGGACTCAACTATATATATATATGATAATCCTTATCCATTCACCTTATCCATTCCTCTATCAGTGGACTCTTAGGTTACTTCCATAGCTTGGCTATTGTAAGTCATGCTACAATAAACATAAGGGTGTGTACATCTTTCCAAATTAGTGTTTTGCTTTCTGTAGCTAAATACCATAGTGGAATTATTGGCTCATACAGTATTTCCATTTTTAATGTGTTGAGGAACCACTGTTTTCCACAGTGACTGTACCGATTTACATTCCTACCAACAGTACACAAGGGTTTCTTTTTCTCCACATCCTTGCCAACACTTGCTATTTACTGTCTTTTTGATCATAGCCATTCTGACAGGTATGAGGTGATACCTCATTGTGATTTTGACTTGTAGTTCCCTGATGATTAGTGATGCTAAGAATTTTTTCATGTGTCTCTTGACCATCTGTATGTCCTCTTTGGAAAATGTCTATTCAGGTTTTCTACCCATTTTTAAATTGGATTGTCTGGGGTTTTTTGGAGTTGAGTTGTGTAAGTTCTTTATATATGTTGGATATTAAGCCTTTTTAGATATAACCTTTGAAAATATCGTCTCCCATTCAATAGGTTGCTTTCTGTTTTGTCTGTGTTTTCTTTCACTGTGTAAATGCTTTTTATTTCAGTATAGTCTCAATAATTTGTTTTTACTTTTGCCTCCCTTTTCTTAGTATAGTAGATATATCTAGAAAAAAATATTACCAGGGCTGATGTCAGAGAAATTACTGCCTGTGTTCTCTTCTAGAATTTTTATGACTTAAGTTCTCACATGTAGGTCTTTAAGTTATTTTGAATTTATTTTTGTGTAAAGTTTTGGAAAATGGCCCTGTTTCATTCGTTTACATTTATCTGTCCAGTTTTCCCACAACCATTTACTAAAAACACTTTTTTATTCACACTCTATATTCTTGCCTCTTGTCATATATTAATTGGTCATATAATGTTTATTTATGGACTGTTTAGTTCCACTAATCTATATGTCTATTTTTGTGCCAGTAGCACCATACTATCTTTATTATAATATATTATAAACTATTTTAAAGAGGTATCTTCTTATTCCATAACTGCTGTTGTTTATGGGTTTTGACTATATGGAATAATTTTTCCTTCTGGTTATAAAATAAAAGTTCCCACCTGTTACATGTCTAAAATTTGTTTTGTATACTGGATATTAAAACTATTGTTGAGTATCTGGATTTTGTATTCTTCTTTAAAAAGTGTTGAGCTTTATTTTCGCAAGCACTTAATATATTTGAGCAGCTTGATTGTTCTGAGGCTTATTTTTAGATTTGTGAAGAAAAGTATAAAACATTCTTTGTACTAGGATTGGTTTAGGCCTACACCTAATTTGTGACCTTTCTGAAATGTCTACTGTATGCTACATATATTCAACAATGTCTCAACACACTGGTTATTCATGTTCATGAATTCCCCCAATCCTGTGAGATCTAAGAGTTCTTCAGGTCATATCTCCTTGGTGGTCAATCCTTTCCTGGTAGTTCTTCTTTGCCTGGACTCATTGTGTGTCACTCTACATATATGTAGGCTAAAGTTAAAACTAGGATTCAAAGAAAACTAATGCAGGTTTAATTACAATGCCCCTCAAAGTCTAGGAATCTAACATTCTCGAACTCTCTGTCTCCTCAGCTTAGCAAGACTACAAGGCTCTGATTGGGTTCACTCTTTCTGTGTTATGGATGCAACAAATGTTTTCAGGTTAACAATAACAGCTAATGAAAAGCAAAAGACAGCAACAAACAAGTTTGTTAGATTGTTTACCTCCTTTTCCTTTTATTTTCTTGAGATACAGATTTATGCTGCCTTTTATTCAATATATGAAAATGGCTATTTCATATATTTTCTCCAGTTTTCCTGTTATTCTAAAAGGAGAGCTGGTTTAATACCAGCTAGCCAGTCATGGACAGAGCAGACCTCCTGGTTGACATATTTTAATTACCTCTCTTTTTCACTGTTTGAGAGTGGAGACTCGGCCTTTAATTCTTTTCTTTATTTTGATACCTAGCCAAGAAATTTTCATATGATCTGAGGCTTTATAAATTAAAATGTTAGTATTTAGCTCTGAAGGTAGACTGAGTTAAAGGTACAGATTTATGCATTCCCTGAATATAGGTGTCTTTGAAGATATATTCAACTTCATTACTAAAAAAGGTATTATTTCTCAACCATATATTCAAAACATCTGCCATATTGCTATGCAATGTGCTCTCTTTACTTGCTGATACATTTTTGTCCTTTCTAATTGTTCTCTTGTATTCTTTGTTCTTTGGCTATTTGCCTCTGTCTTCTGCCTGATCAGCATTTTGCTCAACTACCACTGTGGTAATAAGAGGGCTGATGCATCTAGTTTACTTTGAGGCAGTAATAATATATTCTAGACTGAGTCCTAACTGAAACTGGATTCCCCTGTTGGGCAGAAAATAAATGCCATGACACATCCCATGTGATTTTTAACAAATATTATCCATGATACAAGTGTCCAAATTATATTATTAAAAATGTTAACACCTGCTCCTGCATGGGCTACATCTTCTTTCAGTTTTGTGTTTTGCTTTCATTCCAGGTCTTCTGTTCTTCCATAAGGAGTCTCCAAGGCCATGAATCTACAAGTTAAATTTCTTCTTTCCTTTACTATGTGAAATCTTAAGTTGATAACTTATGGGCAATTACCAGTAACTTTGTTTTCCCATACTTATCATTTAGATATAGCTATTTTAAAAATCATTCCCATTTTTTCCAATTACTTCTGGGAAAAAAACTTAAACATTAAATTATATTTTGCCAGAACCATTCATTTCACTTCATTATTTAACTCAGTCAGTATTATACTTTCCTCTTTTACTTATATTTATTCAATAGATTCTTAATTATAAGAACTGACAAAAATTAAATATGCTTCTTATAATATCTGGATCCATATAGACATATTCTCACTTAATACCAGTGCATTTTTAGATAAATTACATAATATTCCTATCCTTCTGAATTTTTACCTATAAAACAATTCATAAAGGTGATAATGAGAATTAAAAGGAGTAAACATGCTTTAGATTACTTAGAGTGGTCCCCAGCATATAAATGTTCTCAATAAATGCCATATAATACATATTGACACTGTTGTTATACTTTCTCAACAATCAATTAAAAAAAAATTTTAGAGGTGACTGGTCTTCAAGAGAAACACGATATATTTGCATGAACAAAATCTTGTTGGTCATATTTGTAGACATTTAACATTAGGCTGTCTTTCAGGAGCCCTTTCAAAGTACAAATGTAATTTACAACCCATAGGTTTATATTTGCCAACCTTTAGGAAAAATGAATTATTCATTTGTTCTACATCAGTAAGACTATGTATTTGTTTCTTGTCCATCTCTTTAATTAAAATATAAGCTTTATAAAGAATACCTGTTCTGTTTACTTCTGTATCTTCTTTGTTTTGCATAACAGTAGCACATAGTGAGCACCCATAATTACAAGTTAAAAAATATAATAAACATCCAAATGTTTTCCTGCTAATATATTTAAATACTTAACTGTATAACTGGTAATAGTAGTGATTTGCAAGATATTTTTGTTACATAGTACTTACTTTGTAATGATTAACTGAAAGAAGTTATGTAGACACTATATTATCTCTAAACTTGATCTAAATTATTCATAAATAGAAAGGCTGAGAAAAGTATAATAACCATAGTCACATTTTATTGTTATTATTACAACTTGAAAATTGTGTCTCTGATGCATTAATTTAAGAAGAATACATGAGCAGAAAGGAAATTAATTATAATGGTGGGTGTTCCCAAGTATCGAATTCCTGTGAATCATAGGGAAAATGAAGATCTGTCGTAAATCCGAAATCTTCTGTGAAGGTGTGGGTTGGTCAGTCAATTCAGTTCAGACCATCAACGATCTATATGCATAATGAGAGCTGTAGCTACTGGTATTTGAAGATCAAATCAGTAAATGATAATATAAAAGTCAAGCCAATCTGAGAATATTACACTACCTCAGATTAACATACACTTTGAGAATTTCTGAACAGGCATTTTTAAGAATGTCTCAAAACTGAATAGTTTTATGGATGTTCCATGTACTTTTACTCCATAGAGCACAATCGAGAAATAGAAGCAAAATAGCGGGAAAATGCAATCAAATTTTGCAAAATAATTGGATGATATTTTTTGTTTTTTTGCCACAGTCTTAGAGACCATCTTCTGATTTTCTCCATGGGAGGAAGGCTTAAGTTAATGGCTTGAAAATTGTTAAGCCCCTAAGGTGAATTTCAAGCCAGCCAATTCCCTTCAAAACCACTTAGAATACATGCCAATTTCAGTTGTTGGCAGTCATTTGTATGACCTGTCTCGCTTAATATCGCAGTAGGTTGGGAAAATATCCAACAAAACAACACTCTGAGATAGAATTGAATACCTGCAACACAATCAAATTTAAAAGAAGGAAGAAACTGGCCATGATTTGGAAGGATCTGAACATAGACCAAAACACTGATTAAATATCTTGATATCTTGAAGCACTGATGCATATTGTATCACTTGCTAATAACTTAAAAATATCTCCCATAAAATATATGCTTTCAAGTTAAATTTCCCCCTCAGGAAATAAAAAATAAATTTTATGCTGACATTGGAAAGTCTTAATCAAATGAAAATTATTTTAGTATAGGAATAATCATAAGTACATGTGTATTGAAATATTTTGTCCATCTCCATTTTCCTTAATTTGTATTACCTACTTCTATAGTCAGTGATATTAGTTATGACCAAAATAAAAAGATACTGCAGATTTCATTTACTTTTTAAAATGGAATCATCATCCTATTTTTCTCCCTGGCACCAAAATCTTAAGCAGATAATATACAATGAATCATCATTTGGTTCAGTCCTATCAGTCTCTAACAAGAGTTTGTAATTTCTTTTGACCTCCTTCCTATTTGGCCCCAAATTATGCTACCATTTTTTTCCATTCTAAAAGGACCTCCATTTCTTCTGATGGCCTTTATTTTATTTGATTGGGATGATTTTTATTATATGCATGTTTTCCTTTCAATTTCAGTTAACATTGCTGATTTTCCAATAAGGAATAGTATGTCTTGTCTGTAAGGAAATTAGTATCAAATTTTTATCTTCTATTGAATAAATATTTTCTTAAACTTTGAAATAGCTTTAATAAGCTTCTTTTCCTCCTTTTTCTCAATCTTCTAGGATTTGAACTTTGTTTAATAAGAAATGCATGCAATTATTGGCATATAATATTACTTTTAAGGCAGAACATTTTTCTCAGTTCGTTTTCTTTCTTGTAATAAAAGAATGCCATTCACATTGGCAAGTAGTTTCCTTCTATCTTTACCAAAATTCTGTTTATTATTCAGAGGTGTTTGATCTTAAATATCTTGATTAGTAGCCTCTCTGCTCCTCTGGTTCAGAAAAATATCTAGAGTTAGGAAGTTACTTTCTGAGGTTTTTCAAGTAAATGTTTGAATTGCATTTATAGCACAATTTTGCAATTGTAACAATTATAACTGTGACAACAGTAGTCTTATATTTCATTTAAACATATAGGATTTAATTAATAGTTTTAAATCTTCTTTCATTAATGCTCAGTGACCATTTCTAGCATGCAAAACTCTCTTCAATATTTTATAATAATTTCTATTTACCTCTCCTCTTTAATCTTGAAATTGGCAATAAATTTAGTTAATCTAACATTACCAAGCAAGATGTTGTACCATAAGAGAGACATCTTAAATTTTCTCTTAGAGATTTACATTTTATCTATTTCTTACTCATTTTTTAAACTTCACTATTGCTATTTTTATTCACAAGTATTTATTAACCAGGAAAATGAGATCATGTAAACACATGGGTTGATTGTGTTATTAAATGACAACTATCAAGCCGGTATTTCTAAAATATATTCCATGAAATACTGGTTCCTCAAGTAAAAGCAGATACCATTTGCAATCACATTTACAAAATTTTCCTAAGGGTAGAAATTCAATTAAGTCCAATATTCCTGGTCTTAAAGCTAGGGATAGTCTGTGCTATATGTCCTCAAAATTTTTATAACATTAAATTTTCTAGGAGAACCTTTAAATAAAGTACTCCATGAAATGCTCTTCAGGAAAAGCTAATCTAAGGAAACAGATTTTCTTTTGTGTTCTCTGCTACAGAATAAGTAAAACCAGTTCTGGTAATTAGCTGTCTCCACTGGTACCTACTCCTGTGGTTGGGTTCCAAGGTTTTGTTTATTTTCTATTCCCAAATTTTCTATTTTGAATATGTTCAACTTGTTAAACCATCTCAGATAATTTTGAGTGCAAATATTGTGTTACTTCATTTTCTACTACAAATGAGCACATTTTATTCATTTTTATGTTGTGCAACAATAGAGCTGGTAAACATTTATTTTATCATACTAAATAGAATTTATTAATCTTCTCTTTTTCTATTCCAGAACTCTGAGCATTTCAATATCAGGGTATGGATCTTATTGTCCTTGTATATATCAGAACAGCCCAGTGTTTCTAATACTCAATGAACTTTGAAGGAAAGTAGAAAGTTACTAAAATGAAAGTAAAATTTCTAACATGTTTCTTTGGATATTATCTAATTGATATATTTAATTGAATCTCTTTCCTTTTAAAGAATTAATGGTATAAATTACCCAAAACATGTGGAAATGCATTCTAATGCCAAATTCTGTATTTGATGATGTACCTATTTTCTTTCCAAGCAAACTTTGACTCTACATCTCTAACTTTGTGTCACCAGATGTTTCTAATTGACTATTGGTTACTTCCTTCTGAATAGTTTTCGTCTTTCAACTTTACATTTGCATTCAAAGAGAATGAAAAACATGGTGATTACAGTACAGCAAATTAAGTTCTACAATGGCCTAATTAGAATGGCAAATTATTCCATTCTTTCCCTAGAATATTCCCATCACATCCAGTGAAAAATGTACAAAACAAATGAGGCATTGAAAAGTCTTACTTAATTTTATACTTCATTTTAGAGGAACTGTAGTTGGAAAACAAAAAGAAAATATCAAAAAGACAGAAAAATATAAAATGAACATAGAATAGAAATCATATGAAGTTAAATGTTTAAAAATTTAGCAATTTTTCCAACTATCTGAGTAAAACGTTTATTTCATAACATGCCTAAAATTTGGGCACTCATTAAAATTTCACCCACTGCTCATTTTTCTCACAAGACTCTTCCATCTGTGTGGAGATTCTCAATTCTCCTTACCTTTAAATCAATAAAATAAACATACATTGACTATGATAGAAAGAAATACTATGGAAATATGCTTAACAAGATGTTTTTAAAATACATCTGTAACAGCATATACGTGTTGTGTTAACACATGAAATAAAAAGATCTAGAATGTGAACTAAATACTACTGTAATTTTATTCTACTTTTTTCTGGGTTTTATAATTTTATTAAGATTATATTTCTTTAAGAAGTATAACAAATTGATTTAATATACATATATATTGTGAAATGATCATTACAGTAAGTTTACTTAATGCTTATCACTTCATTTAGTTCTATATTTTTTGAGACAAGAATTTTTAATTACTCTCTTAACAACTTTCAAATATACAATACAGTATTGTTACTAAAATCACTATGCTATATACATTCTGTAACTTTAAGTAAAGTACTAAGCACTTTAGGAGAACTACAACTGAAAGTTATATAAATGTATACATTATGACTTTGAGGGGGTGACAATATCATAGATACTACGAACACTAGAATGTAGTGAAGTTATAAATTTCTCCCATTCAGGTTTATGAGACTCCTTTTATTGTATGCATGGATTCCTTCTTTTTTCTGTGTGTGTCTTTTTTTACTTAGTTTTATTTTTGTTTTAAACATTTTATTTATTTATTTGACAGAGAAAGACAAAGCAAGAGAGGGAACACAAGCAGGGAGAGTGGGAGAGGGAGAAGAAGGCTTCCCTCTGAGCAGGGAGCCAGATACTGGGCTCAGTCCCAGGACCCTGGGATTTTGACCTGAG
This sequence comes from Spilogale gracilis, assembly GCA_004023965.1. Taxonomy (NCBI): domain Eukaryota; kingdom Metazoa; phylum Chordata; class Mammalia; order Carnivora; family Mephitidae; genus Spilogale; species Spilogale gracilis. The sequence continues at coordinate 22,532 of PITA01012905.1, forward strand.
CCCACAGCAGACCCTTATGGCTGAGCCACCCAGGCACCCCTCATGGATTACTTCTTCATTCGAGCATAGAAATAAAACAGAAGCCTAACAAACTATGGTTATACCAAATGCCATGAATAATGTGTGCTTTGCTCAGAATTACTAAATGTCTCAGGTCCGTCATCATCCTCATTCTTTCACTGGTTTATGGAGCACTTGTTATCTCCATCTCCACAGTGAAAAGTTTAGATCAGATGTTTTCTACAGTTTTCCTATTCTTAAAACATGCCATTTCTATATCTAAGGAGTTGGCAATATTAAGAAAAATGTATAATTTTCAACAAGGATACTGTGAAATAAGTAATAACAGCTCTCATACAACACTAGTAAGAATATAAATTACTGCATGGCTTCTGAAAAGCAAATTGGAACAAAGTATCCATATTGCAGACTTTGGAATTCCTAGTAGAGATACAGGAGGTGGACATTTTTCTTGTTGAGGAAAAAACAAATAGAAAGATTTTTTTTTTAAGTAAAATTGACTCAAAAATAAGGAAAATAGTAAGAAAAGAGCAAAGCTTTGGAAAGTCAGATGAAAAATTTAGGACATTGGAAAAAATCAAAGCTAACTATGGAGAAAGCTGAGATCTGACATGATTTTTTCTGCCAAACTGCTAAAGTCCTCAATAATGGATAAATACAGATACCTAGAAAGGAGGGGCTTTAAAATAAGGAGTATTGTTTTAAAATTTAAGAAATTGTTAGATTCATTCCCTCATGAAAACCCCTCAACTCTAAATAGTCTAACAATTGTGTTTCATCACCTAAGTTTCCAAGAAAGATAGGTACATTTTCCCCTAAAAATCACAAAACAGATTTTTGTGGGTTCATTTTTCTGGTAGAGTTAAGAAAAAGGAAATGATATACTTAACAAATGGTAAAACCACCAGCATGTTGTCCCTAACTGCTGCAGCTCCCACAACATTAGGATTACTATGTCACACTTTTACTCTTACTAGGAAAGATACAAAGAAATAAATCACCCTCAAGGAAGCCCCTGAAAAGCAAGGACCAGCCACAGGCTACAGAAAGACAGTCCAAATAAATAACAATAGAAGACAATGAAAAGAAACTATCTCAAGGAGAACAGAAATAGATCTCTTGTACTTTAAAAATATGATAGCTGAAATGAAAAAGTCAGTAAAAGTTTTGAAAACTAGAATTGAGGAAACCTTCCAGAAAACAGAGAGAAAGAAAGAAAGAAAGAAAAAAGAAAAGAAAAGAACAAGAAAAGAAGAGGGATGGAGGAAAGGAGGGAGGAAGAAAGGAATTAACATGAGAAAATATAGATTACTATCTAATAAAGTGTTCCAGAAAGAGAGAGAACAGAATTTTAAAAAGAGAGAAAAAGGTTGCTTCTCCCTTTCTCGGTCCCTCTGCTTGTGTTCCCTCTCTAGCTGTGTTTCTCTCTGTCAAATAAATAAATAAATTACTTTTAAGAGAGAAAAAGGAATCATCAGTTAAATCCAAAGCTGATACATATGATCTTTACTAAGGGAATTTACCATTCTACATACTAGAGAAAAATATATACCCCTACAATGACATTATTTTAAGACTTCAGAAAACTGAAAATGCACAAAAATTCTTCATGCTTCTAGAGGCAAAAACTAGCTACATACAAATGTAGCAATATTCACTTATAAGTCCTTAATCACAAAAGTTCTAATATTGTGTTATACATGCATCAGAAGCATCAGTTAGGCATCATGAGTTCCATGTGTCATAGAGACTAAGAGAGAAATGGAAACTAAATCATCCTCCTTCAGAATGCAACAATTACTAGTCAATGCCTCAAACTGAAAAATTAAGAAGTAGAAAAGCAATCATATTAATTTCAGATTTGGTGGTTAAACAACAACAACAATGAAGTAGCTAAGAGAGTGTGCAATGTTTGTCTTAAGGGAGACAGGAGAGAAAAAAAATTCTGGAACTATGTGATTCTTTGTATGAGTGCTTAATTTTTATTTAGAAAAAGAATAAACAAAATATATTCAGAGCATTGATGCACAAATTAAAGCCAGAATTGTATCTTTAAACATCTAACTGTGTTTACTATATATAGCCCTAGTGTTTATAATATTGTAGTTAGTAAATAATCCAATGTATGTATATATGGGAAAATTTTAGTGAAACATTCTATATCCATATAATGGAATATATGTACTCATTAAGTATTTGGAAGAGTTTCAGTATTAGGAAAATGCTTATAAGTTAACATTAAGTGAGGAATGAGAAGCAACTGAGTTTTGTATATAATTGGTAAGACATTTATTAAAATAGGTTATCTTTAGAGTAGACTCATGTTTTAATTTTTCTTTCTAAATTTTCTGTATTTTCAAAATATTTTATAATAACCATATTTATTTTCTTTATAAAGTCTTAAAAAGTTAAAAAAAAAAACCATGAAACTGTAACTACAGATCTTCCATGAGGTTGTATAATATTCACTAAATTTTCAAATTCAATCAGAAACAGCAAAGGAAATTTGAACTTATGAAACTAACATAAACTGCAATATGCTTATTGTTTTTCCTATTTAACTTAAGTGAAGAAGTTTCTCAAGTTCATATAGAGTTTATAACTTTCCCCAAGAATAGAATTTGGAGTGAGTGATAATATCTTGCCAATAGGAACTTTTCTTTATTAGTTAATAATTGTCACAGATTATTACATAGTCAGAATTATCTTTTATTTATATATTTGTTACTTTAGAGGACAATTTATAGTTCTTTCTTTCACATTTTTTTCAATGTCCAAAAAGGTGAAGGTATAATTTCCTACAAATGCATTTCCCAGTTACAAATCTGATCTGAGCACAAGAATGCATATATTCATATACTTGTTAAGCCAAAGGTATAATATGAATGCACAAAAGAAACACAAATAATTTATGTCTACACGATGCCACCATTTCAAGAAGAAAATTGAAAAGTAACCAATCAGTAGTTTCTGGCATGTTTGAGTTTTGTCACCAAGATACTTGCCTGACATTTTAACCGAATTGACTAAATAAGGTCATATATTGCTCTAACATTGGGAGATTGAATTGGCTATGACGTTGCTTAGTAAAGATATGTTTCCAGGCACTAAAAATTCTGAATTTTTGCAGTTCTCTACATATGAAGAGCAAATATATTATCAGTAAATCCTTCCTGAGGGCAGACAATATGACCAGTTCTGTGTTAAGTATAGTAGAGACTCAGAAAAAGGAATTAATATAGTTTTCTAAGCACAACCTTAACATTTGTATACTATATAACACAGGGAAATCGATAATATGAAAGTGTAGAAATTTATATGAGAGACCACATAATTGCTGGGGGAGGAAGCATCCAAGTTTTCAAGGAAGGGTTTATATTCTAAAATTTAGCATTTCAACACAAATACTAAATTTCCATTGAAATTCTAAAGAGGTAATTATATTTCAACTGCATAATGTGCTGTCTTTCATAGCTATATATATATGAGAAGAATGCAGATTCATACATAGATTTGTTATTTTTAAAAGAGCAGGGATAGAATAGGGAGCTTAAATGCCTAAACCTACAATGATAAAATTGCTGACTAAAATCATAAAATACCAAAATATGCAAGTGACATAAATTTTCCACTTAATAAACTGCCCACAAGAAATTCACAACAAAAAGTGTGTGGGTCTTATGGTATAGTACAATGAGTATTCAAATGTATATTTCTATTTACCATGCTATTTTACTGCTAATTTATTTCAAAAGAGTTTACCTGTTGTGTCTGTTCTTAACAGAGTAACTGAAGGCAAAGTTATTAAAAGTGATAATCAATTATCGTATTTGTTTCACTTAACTTAATATGTCATCACACTGAATATTTTTGGTTGAGTATTCGATTGTAATTTTTCTCCCCATTTCCCCCATTCAGCTTAATTCAGTGAATGTTATAAAAGGACCTAACCTCTCTTCTTTGTGAGAGTGTCATACTGTCAACAAAAATGGCACTGAGCCCAAAGGGAAAAAAATTAATTTGATATAGCGATTGATCTATTCATTGGAAATAAAGGTGCATCCTTGACATCCAAGGTTGATCTTAATATGCACTGCAATTATTTTTTTGGCAGAATTGTTACTAGTTGGAGATAAAAAGAACAATTCAGAAACACAGAAAAAAATATTCCGCTATTTGCCTTTCCTCAGAGGTCACTGACGGAAATGGCAGAGTTGGTGAATAGGTCATTTTGCCTCTGTTTATATGTCTGTGTGGCCTTAATCAATTCTTCTGAATCTGTAATTCTTTCACACACCATCCATTTTGCCCCAGATAGAATACTACAACTGCAAAATTTGTTTGTACAACTAGCAAACATGAGAAGAGATATTTTATTTTCAAAGCTATGAGTTGAAATCAGTGTTACAAGTAGAATCTATGAATGTGGCTATAATTTTTTTCTTTTAAATAATTTAAAATATATAATGCTTAGGCATGAGATAAGTTAGACAGTTATTTCTTGATATGTCAATATTCTTTTGATAAATATTTACTGAATGCTTACCATATGTGAGACACTGTGAGGTAATTTTGAGGGATACTTTTAAGCAGTTCTTACACAAATTTCCTTTGGTGCGGCTAACACCTTATGTCTTTAGGGTATACCACTTTTGAGAATATTGGCATAGCATTAGTTAAGCAAAAGGACTTTGAGAGTGATTCAGTTCTCAGGTACCAATTAGGGAGTGAGTTAGAAAGGGACAATAAAAGGGTCATGAGTACATTACTAGTTACAAAGTTGAATCTTCTTCAACATTTTGCATAAACAGTACATGAATGCTCTCTGAATGAACAAATTATCATAGGAGGATAGACTTATAAGAGCATAGAAGGGAGGGAGGGTAATCTGAGATGTAAATTTTAGAGTTCAAGGCTTAAGCCATGGCACAGTTTAGTTGATGATAACATTCATGCAGTTAGCTCTAAGCTAGAGATAAAAGATTAATAAAGTTGAGAAGGCAGTCTCAGATACTGGTTGAATCATCTACACAATTTATTCAAAGATGAGTATCAGTAAGAGAGTTAAACATTATGAATAAGGTTCTAGATTATGAATTATTAAAGAGTAACTTGAAGACAAACAGATAATGACTAAAATAATAGAAAAGGGAAGAAAGATGTTTCATGAAGTTTCAAGGTATGTAGTAGCCCTAAAAGGCATAAGAAAGTTTTGTCTCTGAAATTAGGGCAAAAACACTAATATGACAGTAATGTCATATTCTCATATATGTTATATTATTCCATCATCAGAACAAACCAGGGGAACAGGAAACATAGAGTGGTTTGAGTGGACAGCATCTTTAAAATGTACAGTCATTTTAACAATGTTGAATAAGTGACCGTGCTAAAAGCCAGTGGTTTTCAACAAAAAGCCTATATGTGCACGGTCTATGGGTGACTCTGGTTTGCCTGATCTGGACTGGACTGAGCTTGCCTCTCGGTCTCCAGACTGTGGTTTGGTTGTGCTTTAGCTCTAGGCTGCAGGTGGAATTCAAGATTTCTCCACAAGTGTTTTGCTGGGTGGGGTTCAAGCTAAAGAGAAACAATTACCTGTAGCATGTCCTTCTCATGACAGGTGATGTAAAGTAAGCACATATAAAGCCCCTGCAGGTGTCTCATTCCTTCAACCTAAGGCAAGTAGTATGAACAAGCCCAACATTAAAGATTGAGGAATTATATATTGTGTGTATAAAAGGAATGGAAAGAAAAGGACATTTGACCAAAAAAATAACCCAAACTATAGCAGGAATAATATAGGTCTCACTTCAGAGAATGAATTGAGGGCATCTCTCAGAAAAAGATGTCAAAGATTTTTTTTAAAAAAACCAACTGCCCCTCACCTTTTCCAGTAAATTATGAAATATTATAAATGTAGGTCTGCTCTCACTCTTTGCTTCTGCTTTGATGCCTCATTCCTGCATACCTCCTATATCACCCCAGTTACCAGTGCTCACAGTTTAGCTCATTTCTTCTTTCCTAAGTTCATGTTTTTTGTCTTAACCAATATAATCAAGGTTCCCAATAACACGATGGGTATTGTCACAGAAGGAATGTCAGAATCAACACATAGCTGGTAGCTATTTTAATTATAACTGCAGATGGCTATATTATGGGATACTGAAAAATTCAAGGGAAGCAAGCAGAATAACAATTGGTTTTCATAGAAAGCTTTTCAAAGTTGCATTCTTACATGAACAAGTGTCCCCACTCAGGTAGTGTGACTGACCAGAAATGCTGTACTCTAACTGCAGCAGAAAACTGAACAGAAAGAATTAACAGAAAACATTTGTATAAAAACACTTAAAAACCCCTTGCATTCTGATGTAATTTAAGTTAAAAAATGAATAAAATGAGTAAGCAAGCCTAATTTGTAAAGAATAGGTCTCAGTCAGTATTACAAAGGACTGTCGAACAGAATTTGGGGAACATGTGTGAACAGGGAAATCACGCCTCAGGGTAGACAGAAATGATGAATATGTAATAGTCCATATTTCGGATATATCACTATTTTGTCATATAGATGGTTTTCAGTTATGCATATTATGAACAAAAAAGTTTTAAACACTACTTTATAAGTCTTTGTATGGACATGTTTTTCAGTTCTCTTGGAATGAAACCAGTGGATAGTGGGGTTGATGTATTCTTTAAATTCATGGGAAGCTGCCATATAATTCTCAAGAGGTTTTACTATTTTATTCCACCACCAGTAATGTATGAATTTTCCAATTGATTCACATCTTGCCCTCAATTGATTTTATCACTCTTCTTTATTTTATTCTAGTGTGTGTGTAGTGCATACTGGTTTTAATTGGCATGTCCCAGATGAGTAATGATAAAACCTATTCCTGAATGTTTACTGGTCACTGAAGTGTCTATTGAAGACTTTTGATAATTTGTATTGGATTCCTCATGTAATAGCATTGGGTTTTTTGTTTTGCTCTATTCATTTTTTTTTTAAAGATTTTATTTATTTATTAGAGAGAAAGAGCACATAGAGAGAGAGGAAGAAGGAGGCTGATGTGGGGCTTGATCCCAGGATCCTAGGATCATGACCTGAGCCAAAGGCAGACTCAACGACTGAGCAACCCAGGGACCCCTTGTTCCATTCTTTATATAATCTGGAAACAAGACTATTGACAGATATATTTACTACAAATAATTTTCCCAACTGGTAGCTGCATTTTCCTAATGGTATCTTTTTTTTTTTTAAGATTTTATTTATTTATTTGACAGAGAGAGAGATCATAAGTAGGCAGAGAGGCAGGCAGAGAAAGAGGGGAAGCAGGCTCCCTGCTGAGCAGAGTGCGGAATGATGTGGGCCTCCATCCCAGGACCCTGAGATCATGACCTGAGCGGAAGGCAGAGGCTTAACTCACTGAGCTACCCAGGCGCCCCCTAATGGTATCTTTAATGAAAGGAAAATTTTAAATTTTATAGAACTTCATTTATCAATTACTTTTCCTTCATGGTTAGTGATTTTTCTGCCCAATTATGTGTGTCATTTTCTTACCCCTAAATCAAAAACCTATTGTTTTCTGTTTTCTTCTAAGAATTTTATGGTTCTGAGTATTACATGTAGGTCTATGATCCGAATTTTTGTGTAGAGAGTAAAATAGGTACTGAGTTCTTTTTATTTTCTTTCTTTCTTTCTTTCTTTAAGCTAATGGAGTTACTTAGTTGTCTTAGCAATAGTATCTGTTTAAACCATTCAGTTCTCATGGAATTTGCTTAGTATCTTTACAAAGAATCAAATTGACTCATATGTGAATGAGTTCAATGGGAACAACACTATTCAAAAGAACTATATAATAATGAAAATTATTATATCTACATTGTCCATTGGGTAGTCATTAGCAACATGTGACTACTGAGTACTCAAAATGCAAGTAAGATAACCAACTTTTAATTTAATTTTATTTCTAGGAATTTAAATTTAAATAACCACATGTGGCTGATGGTTTCCTTATTAGACAGAACAGATCTGAAAAGTGTATTCTGTTTCACTGATCTCTTTGTCTTTTCCAGGTAAATCACAGTCTTTGGAAAACAGCCTATTATAAGTCTTGAATACAAGTGGTACAATTTTTATAAATTTGCTTTTTTTTTTTTAAGACTGCTTAGCCTATTTTACAGCATTGGTGTTTCCATATAAATATTAGAATCATTTATTTCATCATGAGAGACTGCTGGAATTTATTAGGGATTGTACAGAATACTGATAATTTAAGAGAAAAACTGACAGTTTGATGTAGCATGGAGTCACCCAATATATGAGAATGGTATTTTTAAAATTCATTATCCACTTGTTTTGGGGTGGTCTGGAGAAATACAACCGGTTTTTGCACATTCACTTTAAATTCTTGGTTCTAGTAACTGCTTATAAAATCCACAGTATTTTCTATACCTATGATGAAGTTGTTTGTAAACAGAGCTGTATTACTTTCTAATACTTAGAACGCTGTGGGTTTTTAATGTACACAACCATGCTCCCAAACTTGAAGATTTGTTTATTTATCTGATTATGTTGCACTTAGATATCCAGTATGACAATGAATTACATTTTTAGAATAAATATTCTTGTTTTATTTCTGATCTTAGGGGGAAAATAGTCATTATTTTACCTTTGGATATTCTGTTAGCTAGAGGTATTTTATACACTGAGGAAGGTCCACTCTGTTCCCAGATTGAAAACAGTGTTTAGTTTTGTCAAAGGATTTTTCTGTATTTGCTGGTATGACAAATTACATCAATTGATTTTGAAATATTAAACCAATCTTGGATTTCTGGAATAAACTCCACTTGATGACACTGGATTACAGTAAATGTAATAATACACATTTTCATTTCTAAAAGGACATTGTTGTCTTAAGGCCCAATTTATCTTATATTGATATAGCTAAACCAAGTTCTTGATAGCTATTATTCTGATAATTCTATTTTATAAACTTTTATTTTCCTTACTTTTGTATGTATTTGCTATATTTTACATTTCTTTTTAAAATAAATCTATCAGTCTTTATCTTTGAACAGGAGAATTCAGTCCATTTACATTTATTTTAAAGATTAACCTATACATAACTGTTTTATTATAGAAGTTTATTATTTCAATATGTCCCCGGTTCCCTATATTAAGATATTTCTTTCTTACTAGTCTTCTAAAATGATAACTGTACTTCCCTCAACTCTAATACTATTTTTCTATTCCATAATACTGACCCATCTTACTAATACTCTGACTTTGAGTTTTTTATGAATATATTTGTTTGATATTTTTTGTGTTTGTATATATATATATATATATATATATATATATATATTTACTTATAGCCCTACATGTATACATTTAATGGTATAATATAAATATATTTTATGTTAAAAGATTATAATAAACATATTTGATTATCATTTCCCAAAGTAAATCTGATATAGTTCCTCTTGCATGTACATTTGTCTATTTTTTAGTACTTTGTTAAAAAATTTTTATTAAAAACATTTGTGTGGTGACTCTTTTGAGACATCATCTGTTTCAAAATATTTCCTAAGGATATTTTTTGTCATGTCATAACATTTCAATAAAACCTTGCCTGGATATTGAAACTTATGTTCTGAGTTTTTTTTTTTTTTTTTTTAACATTTTGAAAATACTGTCTTAAGGCTTTACTGAATTCAGAACTGATATTGAAAATGTTATGTAAATCTAATTTTTGTTCTACTGGTTGATCTACACTTTCCCCTTATAGCTGTCAGATATTTTTCCCTTTCCTCTAATAACATATTGTACAATTAGTGTGGGTTTTTCCTAAACTTTCTTCTTTGATCATTCATTAGATTTCTTTAATTTGAGGTCCTCTTTGGTTTCTCAAACTAATTAATGATGTTTACTGGACAATTTAACTAAGCCTCTTGTCTCAAATGTTCTCTATCCAATTAAAATTCTAAAATGAGCTCCAAATTATAGACATCAAACTATAATAAAGATTGAAATAGGTGAAGGGGATTAAGAAGCATAAAATTCCATTTATAAAATAAATAAGTATGGAGATGAAAAGTAAAGCAAGAGGCAATATATTCAATAATATTTTAATAACATTATATGATAACAAATGGTAACTACATTTTTTGGGGTGGACACAGAATAATGTAATAAAATTGTCAAATGACTATGCTATACACCTGAAGCTAATATAACATTTTATACCAACTATATTTAAATAAAAAGCACTTTGTTTTTAATTTAAGGAATCTCCACACTGTTTTCTAAAGCGGCTATGACCCTGCAATTGCCTACTAGGCATTTACCCCAAATACAGATGTAGTGAAAAGAAGGGCCATTTGTACACCAATGTTCATCACAGCAATGGCCACAATCACCAAACTGTGGAAAGAGCCAAGGTGCCCATCAACAGATGAATGGATAAAGAAGATGTAGTACATATATACAATGGAATACTATGCCTCCATCAGAAAGGATGAATATCCAACTTTTGTAGCAACATGGACTGGATTGGAAGAGATTATGCTGAGTGAAATAAGCCAAGGAGAAAAAGTCAAGTATCGCATGGTTTCACTTACATGCGGTGCATAAGGGATAATATAGAGGACAGTAGGAGAAGGAAAGTAAATGGGAAGTAGGGTAATTCAGGGAAAGAAACAAAACAAGAGACTTTGGACACAGAAACAAACTGAGGGCCTTGGAGAGAAGGGGGTAGGGGGATGCGAGAGCCTGGTGGTGGGTACTGAGGGCACCTATTGCATGGAGCACTGGGTGTGGGGAATGAGCAATGAATCTTGGAACACTGAAAAAAAATTTAAGTAACAATAAAAAAAAAACACTTTGTACCACTATTCTTGGCGGTATTAATGTAAAATAGTTTTTATTTGTATTAAATACCAATTTTTAAAATATGATGTATAGTAATTATTTCTGATAATTATCATGAAGACATACTCAATGAAATCTGTAGTACCCACCTTAGAGTAATTATCAAAGAATATTCCTCACATATATTTTCTAGATGCTCCAATAAACAGACTAGATACCAAAAGTCTGCCCAAATACAGTGTTAAGTTATTCATACACATCATTCTCAAGGGATTTACAAATCTAGTAGTAAATGGATATGCATGTGTGTACTGATAGTAGTTATTATATGTGTGAATTATTTCTTAGATATGAACCGTTCTTATCTCACGTCATCATAAAAATGTAGAGAGGCACCTGGGTGGCTCAGTCAGTTAAGCATCCAACTCTTGATTTTTGGCTCAGGTCATGAGATCCAGGCCCATATCAGGCTTTGTGCTCAGTGCACAATCTGCTTGAGATTCCCTCTTCTCCCTCTGCCCCAACCCCCCTAAAATAAATAAATAAAATCTTTAAAAAAATTAGAAATTGATAAATGTCCATATCAAATCTAACCTTTTATGAGCAAAAATAATTTAATATCCAAAAAAATAATGAATCAACTCAGGAAATGTCACAGGAGGAGCCTAAGGAGTCATGACGACTAAATATAATATGATGTGGTATACTGTTTGGGTTCCTAGAACTGAAAAATGATACTAGGTAAAACCTAATAAAATAAATAAAGTATGTATTTAGTGAAAAATAATGTACCTATATCTGTTCATACATTATAACAAATCCACCATAATAATGCAAGATGTTAAGAATAGGGATAAATGGCAAAGAGAGGAAGATGGTGGTGAAGTAGGAGGACCCTAGGCTCACCTCGTCCCATGAGCACAAATAGATAACTATAAAATCATCCTAAATACCCCAAAATTGACCTGAAAACTGGCAGAACAAACTCCACAACTAAATGGATAGAAGAGGCTACACTGAAAAAAGTAAGAAGTAGAAGATGTGGTTTAGGGGAGAAACAGATCAAGGATGCCATTTCCCTCCCCTGCCCTTCAATACAAACAAAGAACCACCTGTGGGAAGTAGTGGCAGATGCCTGACTTTAATACAATAAGCTCCCCTCTCCAGGCTTTGGTGGCACTGCCCTTCTCAGTCAAACATGTCTCAGTCCCAGTGCAGTGGACCTCTCCCACAGATGACCAACACAAATCCCTGCCCATACCATGTTTCCTAAACAGAGAGTTCTACAGAGCCTTGGTTCCAGTGGAGGTGGTGACAGGTCTCTTTCACAAGCAGACCAGAGCACACCTAGTTAAAACTTGCCATATTCAAGCCAGGGACCAAGCACTATATGCTATATACTAACAGACTGGATAACCTGGAAAAAATGAATAAATTCCTAGAAGCATATAAACTATCAAAATTGAAATAGGAAAAAATGGAAAACTTGAAGAGTCTGATAACCAGAAAAGAAACAGACTCAATAATCAAAAAATTCCCAAAAAATACAAGTCTAGGGCCAGATGGCTTCACAGGCAATTCTACCAAAGGTTAAAAGAAGAGTTAATACCTATTCTTCTCAAGCAATTAAAAAAAAAGGAAAGAAAGAAAGAAAAAGAAAAGGTAGGGAAAACTTCCAAATTCATTCTATGAGGCCAGCATTACCATGATGCCAAAACCAGATAAAGATACCACTTAAAAAGAGAACTACAGGCCAATATCCCTGATGAACATAGATGCAAAAATTTTTAATAAAATAATAGGAAACAGAATCCAAGAATACATTAAAAATTCATTCATCTTAATCAAATGGAATTTATTCCTGAGTTTCAAGGGTGGTTCAATCAGCATGATACATAACATTAAAAAAAGGGGTACTAACCTTATCATCATTTCAGTAGATGCAGAAAAAGCATTTGACAAACTACAACATCTATTATTGACAAAACTCTCATCAAGGTATATGTTTAGAGAGAATATACCTTAACATAATAAAGATCATATATTAAAAACTCACAAGAACTTCATATTCTGTGGGGAAAAACAGAGCTTTTCCTCTACAGTCAGAAATAAGACAGGGATGTCCACTCTCATCACTGTTATTAATATAGTACTGGACTTCCTAGCTCCAGCAATCAGAAAACAGAAAGAAATAAAAGACATCCAAATTGTCAAGGAAGAAGTAAAATTTTCACTATTTGCAGATGACATGATACTATATATAGAAACCCAAAGGGCTCCATCAAAAAACTGCTATAACAGATTTATGAATTCAGTAAAGTCACAGGGTACATGACAATGTATAGAAATTGGTTGCATTTCCATACACTAATAATTGAGCAACAGAAAGAGAAATTAAGGAATAAATCCCTTTTACAATTGCACCAAAAATGATAAGATACCTAGAAATAAACCTAACCAAAGAGGTGAAAGGCCTGTATTCTGAAAACTATAAAATAATAGTGAAAGAAATTAAAGATGACACAAAGAAATGGGAAGTCATTCCATACTCATGTATTGGAAGAACAAATATTATTGAAATATCTATATACCCAAAGTAATCTACATATTTAATGTAATCCCCTTATTAAAATACCAACAGCATTTTTCACAGAGCTAGAAGAAGCAATCCTAAAATTTGTATGGAAACACAAAGACCCCAAATAGCCAAAGCAACCTTGAAAAAGCAGAGCAAAGCTGCAGGCATCATGATTCCAGACTTCAATTATATAATAAAGTTGTAGTGATCAAAACAGTATGGTACTGCCACAAAAATAGACACACAGATCAATAAAACAGAATAGAAAACCCAGAACTGACCTCACTATTATATGGTTAATTAATGTTCAACAAAGCAGGAAAAGAATATCCAATGGAAAAAAAGACATTCTCTTCAACAAAAGGTGTTGGGAAAACTGGACAGCAACATAAAAATTTCTTATCACTTTCTTACACCAGGCCAAAAATAAATTCAAAATGGATTAAAGACCTAAATGTGAGACCCGAAACCATAAAAATCCTAGATAAGAACACTGACAGCAACTTGTTTGACATTAGCTATAGGAACTTCTTTCTAGATGTCTTCTGCAGCAAGGGAAACAAAAGCAAAAATAAAATATTGGAAGTACATCAAAATAAAAAGTTTCTGTATAGCGACAGAAACAATCAACAAAACTAAAAGGCAACAAGGCAACTTATAGAATGGGAGAAGATATCTGCAAATGACATATCTGATAAAGGATTTGTATCCAAAATACCAAAATATATAAAGAATTTATAAAACGTAATACCCCAAAACTGAATAATCTAATTAAAAAATGGGCAGAAGACATAAATGGACTTTTTCCAAAGACCGAATACAGATGGCCAACAGATACATGAAAAGATGCAATCATCAGGGAGTGGAAATCAAAACCACAATGAAATATCACTTTACACATGTCAGAATGGTTAAAATCAGCAACACAAGAAACAGCAGGTGTTGGCAAAGATGTGGTCAAAAGGGAACTGTCCTGTACTGTTGGTGGGAAGGCAAACTGGTGGAGTCACTCTCTGAAACAGTATGAAGTTCCCGCAAAAAGCTAAAAACAGAACTATCCTATAATCCAGCAATATCACTACTAGGTAATTACCCAAAGATTACAAAAATACTTATTCAAAGGGATATATGCACCTCAATGTTTATAGAAGCATTATCTACAACAGCCAAATGATGGAAAGAACCCAAGTGTTCATAGACTGATGAATAGATAAAGAAGACGTGGTGTGCCTGTGTGTGTGTGTGAGGTGCGTGCAATGGAATATTACTGAGCCATAAAAAAGGATGAAATCTTGCCATTTGCAATGACATGGCTGGAGTTAGAGTATTATGTTGAGTTAAATAAGTCAGAGAAAGGCAAATACCAAATGATTTCACTCTTATGTGAAATTTAAGAAACAAAACAAATGAGCAAAGGGGAAGAAAAGAGAGAAAGAAGTATATCAACAAATAGGCTCTTGACCATGGTGAAGTAGAGGGAAGGATTGTGGTGGATGATGGGGCTTAGAGAGCGCATTTGTTGTGGTGAGCATTGGGTGTGGCTTGGAGGTGTGGAACTGCTATATTATGCACCTGAAATTGACATTGCAGTAAATGTTAACTAACTGGAACTCAAAAAGTTAAAAAAAAAAAATAGGGACAAATTGGTGCGAGCTATATGGGAACTCTCTGTACTATCCTTGTAATTTTTTAGTCAATCTAAAATTATTCTAATTTTTTTATTTTAAAAAGGTAATTCAGGAAAGGTACATACCGTACTTAACCATGTATGAGATTATTAGAGCCTTATAGTTGAATAACTACTCACCAATAAGGCATAAGTTTTAACATTTTGGCTCATAAATTTGTATAGGGCTCTTACTCATGGAACCTATAGCAATCAATTATTATTCTTCACAGTATCAGTAAGTATGTAAATATGCTGTATGTAGTCTTTTATGTGGGAAAATTAAGAAAGGTAACTTATTTCTTTACATTATACTATTTTAGTTCACTATAAAATCATTTAACATGCTATAAATATAATTTACTAAATGGACCTTGGCTGCCCAGAGTTATTCCTTTACTTATTTGTTATGATTTTTTAAAGGTATATAACCCTGAAAGTGAATAGTTTACACTAATTATCAAAATAATTATTCCCAACAACTGTATCAACTATAAATTGGATTAAACTAATTAAAATAAAGGTACAATAAAAATATAAACAAAACCATAGCAAATTTCCCAATGCCTTGTTTACCTAAAGCTTCACTGTTTGTGGAAAACTGCAAAGCAATTAAGGACCACAGTTGCTCTTATGTAACATGGTTGTGAATACCAATAGAGCCACACTCTCACAAAGCTAGAAGCAACACTGACAAAATGTATATGAAAATCCACACTTCTGGTGTAAAAGTTTCTTCCCAATTTTATTTCCTGATTTTCTTTTTATTTAAAGTATAACTGAAAAATGAAATTGTATGTATTTAAAGTATACATCACAATGATTTGGTATGTGCCTACACTGTGAAATGATTACCACAAATTAATTAATACATCCATCACTTCACACAATTACTTTTTTGTGTGTTGGTGAGAATGCTTAATATCTACTTTCTTAGCAAATTTCAAGTATATACAGTATCAAGTATATATAGTCATCATGTTATATATATATTAGCCCCGCCATCCACCACAATCCTTCCCCCTACTTCACCCTCACAACCATCAGTTTGTTTTCCATGGTCAAGAGCCTATTTCTTGATATACTAATATATATTATATATATATTAGTAGATCTATTAGTAGAACTTATTCATCTTATATATTGAAAATGTGTACCCTTTGATCAACATCTCCCTATCAGCCCCATGCCAAAAACCCCTGGCAAAATCTCTCTCCAGTTTACTTTCTTGATTTCTGACTCTCCACTGGTGCATTCTGTTCCATTATCACTGATCCTTTAGGTTCCATAAAGTACACTGGCCTCTAATTCCAAGTGCGCCCTAGTATGTTTTCTAAAACATGCTATTTAGGTACAACAGAAAATTTAGCTGGTTTTCAAACTCCTTCAGTGAAAGTGTAGCAA
The DNA here is from genome assembly GCA_004023965.1 of Spilogale gracilis. Taxonomy (NCBI): domain Eukaryota; kingdom Metazoa; phylum Chordata; class Mammalia; order Carnivora; family Mephitidae; genus Spilogale; species Spilogale gracilis. The sequence goes on from PITA01012905.1 coordinate 39,065, forward strand.
CCCAATTTTGAGGAAAGTCACTTTGTAACTGAGGTGTTAAGGTCATCTCCTTGGCTATGACTGTGACCAGAGTAGACCTGAGGAGTCTTTTGAGGGTCACACACAGACACACAAATAAGCAAGTGAAGTGTATGAATATGTATATGAAGAACACATTGTGAATTTATGAATATATTATAGGAACTTAGACTAATGCCTTTAAAATGACCTTATTGACACTTGTCGCCTAAAAATAGTCATATCAACTTTCTTCATCTGACTTGCAGAAAATGTCCAAAAACAGCCTCAAGCTAGGAACAGTTTCAACGGTCATGATTTTCTTTAACGTACTGGTGTGTATGCCTCTAGCCAACTCTGGACATAAATACTTTAGATTACATTTGAGAACAGTTTTACTAGGTGGCTGTTGGCAATTTCTATGCATATGCATTCATATACTTTTTAAACCACAGAATCCCTAATCCCAAAGAATTTACATCCTCTGGTAAATGTTTTATTCATATTAAAATATTTAAGAATGGTATGATGTTATTCTTTCTATTCTTCTGTCATCCCATGCATTAACATTCACTTGAACTTTATATTTCTTCTTAACAACAATCTCAACGGTGATGCCAGAGTGAGCATGGAGAACAGCCATCATGTTTTTTCTAATTATACTACCATTTGTGGCATAAAGTCTTCCTGACTCTCCAGACTTTTCATCTTTGTGATAACTGCTATTATATGTCATGTCATCTCTTTTAAAGTTATCCCTCAATAGTGACTTACCTAGCATATTTCATTGATTGTTTGCATTTGTCTTCTGAGACTAATTTCAGCTCTCTCATCTTAGTAAAATCTGCTAGTGTTTGCACAATAGCCTTCATGTACATATAAAATGAATTCATGTTTGTCAAAACTACCTATCGATAGCACAACTTAAATACCTAAATTAAACTCAATATACTGGCCAATTCCTACTCTGACTTCCTCAACAGATTTCCATTAATACTTTTTAATGGGGCCAGGTAATCTCTATTAGTTATGAATTGAATCAAAATTTTAAATACAACCATTTTTGGAAAAAAGTTGTAAAACCTAATTTAAATTGGCAGATAATCAAAATGTAGTTTATATTTGATTGTGTATGAGCAAAGTATGTGTTAATATTTCATAGAACCAAAATGTCAGGTTTAGGGAACACTACATATATAAGTGATACAAACACCTACGGCATGTTTGCATTTCTACAATCTCTTGGCAAAAAATATCTAAAGCAATAATGAATTTGAGCCCTAGGCATTCTCAGTCAAAATGGAAGAATTTTCTAGTGTTTCCTCTGACACACTCTCAGCAAACTACATAGAGCATTTTAGAGAGAGGACTGTGGGCCTATAAAAAATGAGCATCTTTGAGCTTTATAGCACGAGGATTTTCTAGGATAGAAACTATATAATAATTCGATAACTCTAAACTTTCTAATGCAATCTAAAACCTAACTCACATTGGATAACATTCAATTCCCAAAACAAAACTCTTAAGATTTGCTTTAGAAATGAAAACACATTTTATTCCAAAAGTTAATTTTCAATTTGTCTTAAAATAATTTTCTGTACATATTTATAACACATTTCTCAACAATTTATCACAATGTTAAATGATAATGGTAATCCCTTATAACTCATTAAAAACACTTAACTGAGACTGATCTAGGTTTTGTTCCCAACAGAAATTACTTTACAAAACATGTAACAATCCTTTCAATTTTGCAAGCTCGGTCATCTATTGAGAACCTAAATAAAGCATGGTTGGCTTGTACTAAACTTTCTGAACATGTACTTCCTAGTCATAAAATACTATTAGCTCTGGCTCCCACCAAACAGAGCAATAGTGGTCATGTTTGATTCAGTGCCTAATGTATACTTTCCTTTTTCCTCCTTTTTTTTCTTTGCCTTGTGTTGTGAAAAATGTGAACTCCATAATGTTGTTGGGAGTGCTAAAGGAGCTGACTGAAAGGCAGGAAGTAGTCTTTTTTTTTTTTTTTTTGCTTTAACTTTTAATTTTATTTTTTAATTCATTTTTATTTTTTCCATGACCCAGATACCCTATCTACCCCCCCAGCCCCCCAGCAACCCCTCAGTTTGTTTCCTGAGATTAAGAGTCTCTTATAGTTTATCTCCCTCCCTGGTCCTATCTTGTTTCATTTTTTTTTTCCTCCCTCCCCCCCCCCCAATTCCTCATATCAGAGAGTTTATAGGATAATTGTCTTTCTTGGATTGATTTATTTCCCTGGAGGATATTATGCTGAGAGAAAGAAGTAGTCTTCATTTTTCTCTTCCCTTGCTCAACTATCTGGGATGCTCCATTAGCATCTGAATGTATCAGTGAGGGATAAGCTGTCCACAGCCCAGGCCCCAGTTAAGGTAGATCACCATTATCTAGAACTTCCAGATCATCACCATTCCTCTGGAATCTAACCTTAACAGTGCTCTACAGTACTTATCCTGCCCCTAATCTTACCAATTCCCCATTGCCTTAAAACATTTCCCTGTGCCCTCTGAAACTCAAGGTCAAGTATAAGCAGAATCACCATTATTCTCAATCATTTCTATAAAAATTCCCTCCACCTTTTTGCCATCACTGATATATAGTCCTTTCCTAATAGTACTGCTTCCCTCAAGTCCCTATGTCCTGTGTCATGTGTTTCATAACCTAGGATCTGGAGATATATTCTATTTGCCTTTCTCAGAGCCACCTGACATGTTCTCTCTCAGAGCCTTTACACGTGCTGTTCCTTCTACCTGGAATGCTCTCCTGTACTCTGTCTGCCATGGCTGCCTCTTTCATATCCTTCAAATATCACCTTCTCAGTGAGCTTTCTCTAGTCCCCTATCTAAAATATCAACCTCCTCCCCTCTATATCTTATATCCTTCTTACTGCTTCATCAGTCAAGAAATAATGAAAGCTTGATATTTGCTTGATACTGTGCTGCAGATCTTACATATGTATTATTTAATAGTCATTTTGTTGGTGACTGCTGTGTGCTGGGTTCTGTGCTGCATAACAGATACAGGATGGTAAATGAGATAGAGTCCTTAGATCCCCAGTTTGAAAATTAATGGTTTGTCAAATCCCTATCACGTTTCAGCCATTTTACATATAGCCACTATAATTTGCAAAACAACCCTTACCTGGTCTGGTCTCCTTTCTCCAGCATTATCCCTTCTCCTTTCTCCGCATCACCAAAGCAATTGATCTAAAACACAAAACTGAATTAACTTCTCTGCTTAAAAACATGCAGTCTCCTACTCTTAGAATGTCCTTTCCCAACATCTTTACCTGGTTGGCTTCAACTCATTCAACATTTAATATTTAGTTTAGACTTACCATAATTAAGTCTGTGTGTGTGTGTGTGTGTGTGTGCATGTGTGTATTCACCTAGGCTTGTTAGATGTCTCTCATCTGTGCTTTCATAGTTTTCATTATAGAATCTATCATACCATCAATAAACTATTGGTTGAAATTCTATGGCATCTATGGGATGATCTGTCTGATTCCACCGTTGAATAATGGAGACATGTAATAAATGTCTGATAAACACACCATACTTTTATGTAAGCATATTTTCATGAGAAGAAAGGTCACAGCTCATAAGACCCAGGTATAGGACTCAAGTACATAGAAGCTCAGGAGATAAACATCTACTCTTCTCCCATGCTAACACTCTTGTTGCCACCCTCACTTCAAGCCTCTTGGGAAAGGATAGCTCAAAAGATGAAGAGGATGGTGGTGGATGTGCTCAGTTTTAAAATACTAAATGGGGGGAGAAACTGTTTGGAAACACAAAAATTTAGAATGAGAAGAGACCTTGAAATAATGAAACTTCACAGACAATGAACTCTGTACTACAGGGGAGGAAATAAGACTCAAAAAGATTAAGTGCCTACATCAATGTCACATAGCTGGTGCATTTAAATTCATATAATTAGTTGTTTTTTCACTATATGAACCTCCATTCAATATCCGAAAAGTGAAAATGGTACAGAAATCCATATGGGTGTCATGAAACATGATACAGTTTCTGTATACAGTAACTATTTATGGCTTTATCACCACTCATGCCACTTCTCATTAGTCAGTCTAGGACTACAAAAATTCCACAGGCCTGGGAGAAATAGGTTTGTTGTCTCAGGTGTTCATCTGTCCTGCTTTATCGGCTTTATTTTCCCTATCTTTTATTTGGCCACTTACCCGTGATCAAATATATTATTTTCCTACTGCCATCACTTTATTTTTCAAGATTTCTTATCAGACTTATTTGTAATTCTCCCTCTTTTCACTTCTTATGTTTAACTTTATTTTTATGTATTTTTTTTTTACAATTTTCTTTGCAAGTTTTATTCTTCTGAAAAGGCAGATGTTAGTTAGTAACAGGGATCTATGGAGTCTTCCTGTGTGGCCTGGAAAAATAATACCAGCATCTAGGCTTTTGGTTCCAGTGATGCCTCAGCAGAGGTAACTACACTTGGTTGTCCATATTTCTTTCATGTATTTGTCCTCAACAGTCCTTTACCTATCTATAGATATACTTATAATGAGATTTCTTGGCTCTCTTAAGCCCCTAACAGCTAGTGCTCATGGTGAAAAAGAGCCCCAGAGGAGAGTAACACAAATCTAAGAATAATCTCTTATAAACTCCTAATATCATAGATTTATTGGAATCTTTGTGACAATAGTTTATCTCAAGGGAGAACAAAGTCTGTACATGAAGCAAGCAAATTCAAGTCATAAAAGTATCCAAAAATCCACTTTCCAGATGGTTTGTATGAAATAGTGTTCCTTTCTTCTCCTGTATCATATACTTTCTGGAATCTATTCATGTCCATGGAGTGAGCTCTTCATTTTCTTGAAGCTTCTAGTAGGGTTGCCTTTGTCCATTTGTCAACACCCATCAATAAGAATATCATAATTTAAATGGATTTTTAGCCTTTGTTCATTGTCTATATGTTTTGTGGGTTTTTTTTTCCCTCCCTCTAGGGCATTCCTTCCTTTTTGTATAAATATGATGAAAACTCAAAGATGTGAAGCCAATGAAAAGGTTACCTCTGAGACTGTGCTTCATTACATGGACACTATAGTATTAGTATATAATGCATATTAAATATAGTAACAATAATGTTTTAAAGCCCCTTTTAACAAGGCAAATATGCTAAGAGTCCCTGGTGACAGGCAATGCTATTAATAGTAGAGGTTTTGTTACTTTCTGGGTATTTCTTAAAAGGTACACAGTTGAAAATGCTTACACTCTCTCACTTTATTCATGTCTCTAGGGACGAAGCTCACTCTACTCTTGCAATTTCGTATGATACTTTCTATTTTATGAAACAGGCCTCAATTTCTCATATCTAGGACATCAGTTAAAATCAATTTCTCATTGATCAGTAAGTTTTCCCTCCTGTTTTCATGTAAAAGCAAAAGTGTCTTCCAGACATTTCACTGTACTTAGAACACAGTATGCTTCAAACTTCCCCATGTATACCTTTATCATTGCTTCTTCTATCATACTCAGAATCACTCCTAACATACTGAGCATTTTGTTTTATGGAAAAATAACAGGCTCTCTCAAATGTATCAGTTCTCTACATAATATTAGGTGGCTAAAATTCTTGTTTCTATTTTCTTCAATTTTCTGCTACATTCATTTTAAAGGCTTAACTTTCTTGAAAGCCTTAATTGGTCCATTTTTAATCCCTTTTGACATCATGTAATTACTGGTTTCCCTTGTAGGAAAAAACACCACACTCTTGTTGTTAAATATAAAATATTTTCCTGTGGAACCTCTTGGAGCACTTCAAGTTGACCTCTTGTCTTATATGTATGGCATCAGCACTGCACAATATGACCCCATGTAGTAGTCTAATATTTTAAACACATCTTCTCCACTAACTGCACCAGATAATCTTTTGGTTAACTTAGGGACCTCCCTAAAGTTCCTGCTATCTATATTGCAAAGACCTTAAGGCTATATTCACTTCTGGCCAATTAAGCTGTAAATCAGAATTTATCACAAACAGTGGAGCAATTATAGGCTGCAATGAAATTGCTCAGCAAAGAGAGATATCTGTATACATTTGCTTTTTGTTTATTTGCCAAAGACCAGGCAAACTTAGAGCAACTGTAGCTGGCTCTACTCCCCCACCATCTCAAAAAAGAAAAAAAAAAAAAGTCTATCTGGCATATTTACATTTCATTTGCTTTCTAAAAATATGTGCTTCATCCTATATTATTTCATATACCTTCTGGAAGATTGACTCAAAGATTAAATTTTATTAGGCATACAAAATAAACTCACAAGTATATTATGCAACTATATTTAACCTTATAAAACATGAAACTTTGCTAACCAATGGTGCTTAAAATTGTTGCGCCTTCAGTGATTGTCTTGACTCCACCAAAAGTACCATTTTGAATGGCTAATTTCTTTCATATTTGAAAAATGGCACAGGCAATCTGTGTTGAGTATGGTCATGAGATGTGCTCATTTACATTTGTAATTTGTGTGAGCTCTCGCCAATACAGGCACCAAAATGTCAACTCTCCATGAGAAGGCCAGAAACCTAAATGAACACAGGACAAATATGGAGAGACTGAGCACATTTACACTTCTCTATATTCAGAGAATAAGGAAAAACAAAACAAAACACACAGCTGGGAGCATGAACAAGTTGTAGCAGAAACCAAAGTATCAAATGCACTGTGATGATGTCTTCTAATATTTTTTTTGGAGAGCTCCTTTTTTAAAAAAAAAAAAGAGCTCTATGATTCCATGAAATGTTGCTTAATAGCTGTACCGTTTTAGTTCACATTGCCATTTCAGCATATGATTCAAGAACATCTACCAGCAATATATTTTTACTCTATATTTTACGGACTGTTTTACCACAAAGATATCACAAGGATATCCATTTCTTAGTACAGAGAATATCTGTATATATATTTAATCTTTTGGATTGTTATAAATGTACTAAATTTGACTGATATACAGAGTTGAATATTTCAGATTAGAGTTAAATACTTATTAAAGAGTGTATTCAAGGCTAAACTACTTTAAAAGTAAATAGACATTTAAAAGTTTCAGTTATTTAAATTAATCATGAACCCTTTTTTTTTTAAAGATTTTATTTATTTGACAGAGAGAAACACAGCCAGAGAGGGAACACAAGCAGGGGGAGTGAGAGAGGGAGAAGCAAGCTTCCCACCAAACAGGGAGCCCAATGTGGGACTTGATCCCCGGGATCATGACCTGAGCCGAAGGCAATTGCTCAACCAACTGAGCCACCCAGGTGCCCCAATCATGAGTCCTTTTATTAGGTATCAAGTAACTCATTAGATAAGACAGAACTCATTCATGTTATAAGAATAACACTAAACTTAATGACCATGCTATGCAAATGATATTACAATTGGCATATTATAAAATCATACAAGAGCTTAGTAATAGCAAGTCCTTTAATTAGAAAAAAAATGTGTCCTGCCATTTCTTCAAGAATTACTTTAAAGATAGGATTTGGTTTTAGTAAATACTAATGTGTATTTGGGGGTCACTCAAAAACATAATTGATTATCTTCTCTTTTGTGTTCCTCTTGATCATTTTAAAAACATGAAATATACTTGAACTCCTGGATATTCTCCATTTGAAATATATTTATATTTATATATTGCATTCCAAGCCAATTTTTTTTAGATTTTCTATACTTTATAGAAGTATGTAAAATCTCTGCTTAATCTAAAACATGAAATGCAAGCTCCTCTAGTTACTTCATAATTGCTCAAAGATAGGCATTTACTGGGTACTCTAGGACATACAGTCAATCTAAAAATTTATCCTTTAGAAACAAACTGAGGGTTCCTGGGGATGGGGAGAGAGGAATAGGGTTGCTGGGTTATAGAAAAAAATAAAAATAAAAAAAGAAAGGTACTTATAACTGGAATGCAATGTACAATGTAAACGGTACCATTATAAACTGTGTAAATCCCCAAAGGAGAGCACTGAAAAGAGATGGTTTGCACTATGTTGTGGGGAAAGGACAGGAGAGTAAAGAAGGAATCTAGGAAATTGTTTCTGAGTTGAGGTTTAATAAAGAAGACTTTGCTACACAGAAGTAAGATGGTTCAGGCAGATTTCTGCACTGTTTTTATTATTCAAGATGGCAATGCATGATTCAGTGAATGGCCCAGTATGATAAGAAAGGACTGCGTATGTACAGAAGTTATTGGAGAAAAGGCGGAAAGAAATTAGGCCAAAGAGTAATGATGTGAGATTTACCTATTGATTTTGGGAGATGTGAGGATTTTGAATGGATAATTATAATTATAATTTTAGAACTTCAGAAACTTTGTAACTTTAGAAACTTTTAATGGGCCTAAATTTTTAGTTTTGACTAGAAGAAGCAAAAGGGTTATTTGGTAATACAAGACTAGCAGTGAGAGGCCATGAAGGGTCTAATTTGGGGCATATTAGTGAAATTTACAAGGGGACGCATCTAAAAGTTAGGATAGAGTTAACATAAGAAGAATGTGAATTTGTGAGAATATACAAAATACCATAGATAAAAAGAGGAGTCCCAAGGTAATAATCTTGAGGAAACTGTCAGGGAAAGTAGAAAAGAGACAATGAAGAAGAGAAGTTGTGTGAATTTTTTATAAGTCAGTTCATAGCCTCCCTCACTTTCATGAAACATTCTTAACTGCTATCATTAATAGAGAATTCATTTTGTGGTAAGTATAATGTAAAAGTGCTAAGCTAGGAAACAGTCTGTCTAATTTCAAATCCACAATTAGCTATGGAAACTTACACAAGTCACTGAAACTCTCTAAGCCTCCATCAGTAAAATAAGGACAATAATTACACTTCACAAAGTGGTTTATGTTACCTTTTACCTTCAGAGTTCCAGAGACACCTACCAACTTCAATGCTTGTGTGATTAAATTTTGTGTAACCTCTATATTTAGCTTAGTATCTGCAAAGAGGAATTGCCCCAGGCACCTGGGTGGCTCAGTGGGTTAAAGCCTCTGCCTTTAGCTCAGGTCATGATCCCGGGGTCCTGGGATGGAGGCCCGCATTGGGCTCTCTGCTCAGCAGGGAACCTGTTTCCTCTGCTCTCTCAGCCTGCCTCTCTGCCTATTTGTGATCTCTCTTTCTGTCAAATGAATAAGTAAAAATCTCAAAAAAAAAAAGGGGGGGGGAATCTCCCACGTGTGTCAAGAATATGCGCCAATTACTTCCTATTCACAGGGCTATAGACTAAAGATTAAATCAACCTGATAACTCCTTGTAAAATACAGCACGAATTTGTTCACTCATCCATCTATTCAACTACACTATATTTATTGAGAACATACTATGTTTCAGATGTTGTGTTGAAGAAGAACCAGAAGAGCTAAGCTCTCTACCCTTACAAACTTTAGATCTTTGTAAGAGGAAAAAAAGCAATAAACAAATAGACTGCCTTAAAAATAAAGAATGAAAAAGTCAGGTGAGTGGTGATGGTGATGATCAAAGCAGTAGTCATCACAGTAACCAGGAAAATCTGAGATGTGAAGGAAGACATGGGAAGAATGTCCCAGGAAGATCATTAATGATCAGCTCCTTCATTCATGCTTCATCCATCTTAGTTGCATGGTGTGTCCCAAGTAACGTGTTTCTAAAACACTAATTATAATCAAGCTCTTTACCCTCTATTTGCCTGTTTTCTCATCTTAAAATTGGTCTAAATCAGTACATGCCTCTTAAGATTGCTGTAGGATTAAAGGTTAACATACATAAACTACATGTGATGTCATGAATTTGGTGTATTTACTAATGACTTTGAAGTTTGTATATGATTTCTTTTTACACATATATGTGCTTATAAAATCACATATATTTATGAATATGCACATTTGTGTATCTACATATGTGGATATTTGCATATATACATATAAGCATATAAGGATAACCATAGGAAGTTTTAGGCTGGTGGGATAATATAGATTGAGATTTCTAGTGTGACCAGAAAGAGGAATGTGGGAACTCACAAGACTGTCTCCACCACAGTACCTGCATATCTGCATATGCATAGATATATGTAACTATATACACACACAAATAGGTGTGTGTGTGTAGTTAAAATATATATATATGTAAAAGATACGAGGTTATCTTTATTTTATTGACATTCTTGTTCGTTTTCCAACACTTTATTGAGAATTTAATAAGTTTTTATTTTAAATTTAATAATTTAAAAAGCAGCAATGTTGCAGGTAGTGTTATAATTTGCATACAATACAAAGTATGCCTGCATTAGGATGTTGCATTAACAAAAAAATCCTTAAAAAAATCAGTAATTAGTGAGATACAGTTTATTTCTTACCCACACAAAGTCTGCAGCAAATCAGGCAGTCCTCCTCCACATTGGTATCTAAATCATTAGAAACAGGCGTTTCCAAGGACACCCCAAGTGAAGAGAAGTGTTGAGAATAATGGTGAGTAAAAAGGATAGACTAAATATGGGCTTGTCTTATACCTTGGACAGAACACAGTCACATGGCCCAACTTACCTGCAAGGGGGATGGGATGATGTAGATTTAGATATTGCCAATATGACCAGGAAGAAGAAATGTAGGAATTCATAAGATTACCTCTACTACAGCTGTCTAGCAGAGTATGCTTGATATTTGAATCCATACAGTAAAAATTTATAGTTCTCACACTAGAAAATAATACTTTCATAATATTTGCTTTAACAGATGAAATAGCAACACCTAAATCTGACATATTTGGATTTATCTCTATCTCTCTAGATTATAAGGCAAAAATATATTATGTATTTGGCACAAAGCTTCTTCTCAACACCAATTTGTACCTATTTCTAGTTATTGTTCGGATAGATTAAAAGAAAGTACACTTACATATGCATTATAAACTATAACAACTGCAACAGTATAAAAACATGTTATTACTGCCATCAGTATGTAAGATTTGTAAAATATATTTATATACAAGCACACACACATGTACATATACACACTAATATATACTGTTTTATAGTAACTCCTAAATTGGGAGCTACTTTTAACTTATTTTGAATACTTTCACAAATGTCCAACCCAATAGTAAAATCTTTCAGAGTGTATGGAGTCATAAAAGATTGGGAATGCTACACATGGTCATCTCTCAATAAATATTTGTTGAATGAGTAAACAGGTCATCTGGTAGAGATTTCATGCCAGGCTGAGGAATTTGGCTTTTAACCTATAAGGATAACCACGGAAGTTTTTGAACTGAGAAACAGCATAAAGAAAACAGTAATTTAGAAATGTTACTATGTCATTGGATACAGAAATGAGAGCAGAAAGGCTGGAGAGGAAACTAATCAAGAAGCCATTGCAGTATTTCAATATATGAATCTGGCCTTACCTAGTGGCAATAGAAAGAGAAAAAGGAACAAATGCTAGAGACATTGTAAATAAAATTTGTTGAATTATTGAATGATGAATTATTGACCTTACAGGGAGGAGAGAAAAACATTATTTCAAGATACTGAACTTAGGAGCCAGGAATAAAGTGACTGTTGACAGAGAAAAGGCTACTTAAATGGGATGATTTGAAGGGATCACACACACTTGTTTGTCTATTTCAGAGGCGGAGGCAGGTGCCTTACACCTGCCACTAATTCTTCAATATAATAGTTATGTGAAAGAGTGCATGCACATTAGTCAGGTTGAATTAGAATTATTTTACTATAAGATACTCTCATTTAAAGAATATTAAATTTTATTTTGGGGGCTGGATTAGCATTTTTAGTATTAATTTAGGTAGTGGGGCTACAAAATGCTATCAATACAATGCTACAAAACAGCCTCATTCAAGTAAATAAGAATCATTTCCACTTCTAAATAACAAGTGATTAAGTCAGAAGGGAAATCTTTTCAAAGGATATATCGTAAAATACGCCACATAGATTTTATTCTAATTAGACCGAGGCAAAATCACTGTGTGAGCTACTTTCCATTCCAAGTTAAAATTGTCCATAATTCCTTATTTTATTTATAGGAATAACATTTAGCCTGTGTTAACTTGTAAATTAAGTAATGGAATTTTGTTTATCAAGTTGCTTTGTTTTGAACTAAACTCAATATAGAAAATCTCTCATCCAATAAAATATCTCAATTCAATTTTCATTCAAGTAAAGGAGTTCCCACCACATATAGAGAAATTCACTGCTTAAACAGTTCTTTGTTGCTTTAAGAACTATTAAATGTGCCCACCAGAACTATTATGTAGCCTATCCTCCCGTTCTCATAAAATATGCAGAAAGGGGAAAGATGTGTATAAAGAAAATAATTGTAAATAACAGCATTTCTAGGTCTCAGGTTTGTCCTGCACTAACCTTCTTTCTGGAGGAAATGTCTTTAGTTCAGGCCCAAATACCTTTGTCTCCAGTGAAATATACTGGAAATTCCTATAGTTCTATTTGAAGGCTTACTGAAAATCTATTTTCTCAATATTTTCTATTTATACAGAGTACCTATTATCTAATAAAAGAGGTCATTATATGTGAAACTATATGTCAATTTATGTTTTTTTTCCACTGAAGACAAGAGATACAGGAAGGAGAAAAATACACAAATTTGTGAAACACCTATTTCACCATACTTATTGCATGGATGATCAGACTGAATTCTCATTCACTTTATGAAGTAAGTCCTAATTTTATCTTCTCCATTTTACAGAAGATGGAACTGAATTTTTTAAGTTAAAAGACATATAATTTCTTTAGGGGCACCTGGGTGGTTTAGTCACTTAAGTGACCAACTCTTGATTTTCGATCAGGTATTGATCTTGGCATCATGAGAGCGAGCCCTGTGTCAGGCTCCATGCTCAGTGCAAGTCGGCTTGTCTCACACCTTTTGCTCCTCCCCTTGTTCCTTTTCTCTCTCTCTCTCAAATAAATAAAATCTTTAAAAATGACTCTTGTTTTAAGACATACTATTATTTCATACATCAGAATAATAAAGGAGAAAGGGAGAAAAAAACAGTCAATTAGAAGACACCATTTTTTATCAAAAGGATACAAAAATATTTATACAAAGAGGCACATGCACTCTTACATTTATAACAGCATTATCAATGATAGCCAAACTACGGAAAGAGCCCAAAAGTCCATCAAATGATTGATGGATAAAGAATATGTGGTATACAAATATGACAGAATATTACTCAGCCCTAAAAAAGAACAAAATCTTGCCATTTGCCATGATGTGCATGGAGCTGGAGTATATTATGCTAAATAAAATAAATCAGTCAGAGAAAGACAAATAGCATATGATTTCACTCATATGCAGAATTTAAGAAACAAATAGATGAACTCAGGGGAAGGAGGCAAAAAAGGAGGAGGCAAACTATAAGAGACTTAACGATAGAGAGCAGACTGAGTGTTGAGGGAAGGGAGGTGGGGGGATGGATATTAAGGAGGGCCTTGTAATCAGCTCTGGGTGTTATATGTAAATAATGAATAGCTAAATTCTACACCCCAAAACCAAATTTACCATTTACATTAACTAAATGGAATTTCAATAAAAACTTTAAGTGAAAAAAAAAAGACACCATTTAAAGAGGTATAACTATTTCAGAAATAATAAAAGGTGATCACATGTGAAAGTGATGTCAACAAGATGGTAGACAAGGAAGCAGTTTTCCTTCCTCAACAGAGAAACAAAATTTACAGAAACTATAGATTAGGATACCACATGCAAACTCCAGAGACCAGCTGAGAAACTACAGTACCCATGCTATTGTAAAACCAACTTGGGACTCCAGCAAAAGGATAAGAAAATTCAAGGTATCTGGCATGCCTCTTGTGCCCCTTTCTCTATGTGGCATAGTGTACAGCAACTGGAAAGAAATCCCTCACATACAGATTCTTCCCTCAGAATGGTAACAAAAGAATGAACAATGTTCTGGTTCATTTGGGGGCTGCCCAAGAGACAGGTTTCTGTCTTACCTGACTCAAAATGTTGATAGAATTATTGCCAGAGCCCCAGAGCCCACTGTATCTTGTTTTATACATAGATATTATAGTCTTTTGTTCTTTTCTTTATTGTTACAATGTTTTTTAAATGATTACAACACTAAGTTTCTTTTATAACTCATTTTTCTTCCTCAACTTCAGTTCATTATTCACCTAAGGCCTATTCTGCCAAGTCCTGTCTGTCTTGAGTAGAGCTAAGTAACAGAAATCTGAAGGCTTTACTCCAACAATACCAGCCTGACGGCCCCCATACCAGGTCCAGAATGGAGAGAAACTGGGAAATCAGCTTCATCTTCATGACATCACCACATTAGGCAAATCACAAATGTTTCTTTTCTACCATAATAAGATTTAGACTCACTGAGCAAATGTGAAGGCTGGGCTTGTCATCTGATCCCGAAAGCTTCACAAGGCTTTCTTGTCAACAAAGAATAATATCATGTTTGGCCAAATTATCCTTCAAAGATGAAGGAGAAATTAAGTCTTTCCCAAATAAACAAAAGCTAAGGGAGTTCATTACCACTAAACCTGCTCTACAAAAAATATCAATGTAATCCTTTGAGTTGAAAGGATGGTAGATAGAAAAACACTAAACTATATGAAAAGATAAGGTTCCCCAGTAGAGGTAAATACATAAACAAATATAGTAACTAATATGATTATAATTTATGTGTGAAAAAATAAATAATAAAAATATTTTTAAAAACCTATAAATCTACATGAACAGGTATACAATATATAAAGATGTAATTTGTGATAGCAATAAAATTAATGGGGGATAGTAGAACTCTAAAACAGTGGAGTTTTTTTTTTCACATTTTCATATTTTTTCCATAACCCACCAACCTTTCCTTCCCCCACCCCCCCAAGCAACCTTCAGCTTGTTTCCCTAAATTAAGAGTCTCTTATTGTTTGTCTCCTTCCCTGGTCCCATTTTGTTTCATTTTAGTTTCTGTGTGTAATTGAAGTTAAATTATTATCAGTTTAAAATAGAAAGCTATAACCTTAAGATTTGTATGTATTTGCAATGCTTACCACAAAAAAAAATATCTACTGAAAACAGAAGGAAATGAGAAGGAAATCAAAACATCACTGCCCCCCTCCAAAAAATTAATGAAACAGAAAGAAAAGCAGTAAGGAGGGACAAAAATGCTACAAGATATATAGAACCAATTAACAAAATGGCAATAAGAAGTTGATTTCTATCAGTCACTAGTCTATATGAAAGTGGATTAAACTTCATAATTAAAAGAAATGGAATGACTAAATGGGCAAAACAAAACAACAGAACACAATTATATGCTAGCACAAGAGACAAATTTTAGATATAAAAACATACATAAGCTAAAAGTGAAAGGGTAGAAAAAGATATTCCATAAAATGATAACCAAAGGGAGGAGGAATTTCTATACTAATATCAGACAACACAGACTTTAACACAAAAAATGTTATGACACAAAGAACAGTGTTATGTAATGATGAAAGGATCAAGTCTCCAAGAAGATACAATTACAGATATTTATATGCCAAACCTCAGAGCTCCAAACTATAGGAAGCAAACTGACAGAACTGAATGGAGAAAGAGAGCAATATAATAGTAGGAGCCAGTAAGATCTTTACTTCAGTAATGCATAGAACAAGTTGAGTAAGGAAATAGATAACTTAAGAAACATTATATATCAATTGGTCCTAAGAGACAAATACAGAACGTACTATTCAGTAAGGGAATGAATATAAAATCTAAGTAAACATGGAACTTCTTAAGGATAGACCATACTTTTGGCCTTAAGTCTTATCCAATTCTGGAAAAAGTAAATCAAAGTACCTTTTCTGATTACAGTGAAAAGAAAAATGAAATCAATAGCACAAGGAACACTGGAAGTACTCACACAGAGATTACAAAATGCCTTGAGACAAAAGAAAATAAAAGCACAAAATACCAAACTTATGAGATTCAGCAAAAGCTGGGTTAAGAAGGTAGTTTATAGCTATAATTGTATACATCAAAAAAGAAAATAATATATAGTAAATCAACAACCTAACATTACATATCAAGAAATTACAGAAAGAAAAAAAAAATAAACCCAAAACTAGTAGAAAGAAGGAAACAATAAAGATTAGAGATAAGAAAAGTGGAAAATAGAAAAAAAATCAACAAACCTGTTTTCATTTTTAAAAATCAATTAATTGATACAGTTTTAGCTAGATTAGCAACAAAATAAAAGACTCAACTAAAATAACAAATAAAAGACAGGACATTACATATAATGTAACAGAAATAAAAATGATTAGAATTATTCCTAAACAATCATACACCAACAAGTTGGATGGCCTAGAAGAAATGAATAGATTCCTCGAGGAACATAACCTAACGAGACTGAATCAAGAAGAAAGAGAAAATGTGAACAAAACAATAACAAGTGAGGAGATTGAATCAATAATCAAAAACCGAACAACAAAAAAAGCCCAAGATAAGTTGGCTTCAATGGAGACTATTACATTTGAACATTTAAAAACATTAAAGAATTAACAATAATTCCATTAGTCTTCTAAAAGCATCAAAGAAGATGAAAAACTTCCAAGCTCACCCTGTGAGACCAGCACTACCTTGATATAAGATCCAGACAAAAACACTACAAGAAAACTACAAACCAATGTCTCCGATCAATATTGATGAAAAAAAATACTCAACCAAATACTAGCAAATCAAATTCAACAATACATAAAAAAATTAAATGCATACAAATGCATATAAAAAACAAATGCAATGACCAAGTGGGATTTATTCATAGAATGTAAAGATGGTTTAACATACAAAAATCAATAGATGCAATATCCCACATAAGCAAAATAGACAAAATCCATATGATCATTTCTATTAATTCAGCAAAAGCATCTGACAACACTCAATACTTTTTCATGATAAAGACATTAAAAAAAACCTAAGAGTAGAAGAAAATTACCTCAACATAATAAACGTACATTTGTGAAAAGTCCACAGCTAGCATCATTCTAAACAATAAAAGACTGAAAGTATTTCCTTTAATATCAGAAACAAGGCAAAGATACCATTCTCACCATTCTATTTGACATAGTACTAGAATTTCAGCCAGAGAAATTGGTTAAGACATAGAAATAAAAGGCATCCAACATTGGAAGAAAGATGTAAAATGATATCTATTCACAGATAATAAAATCATATATGCAGAAACTTGTAAAGATTATATACACACACATTATTAGAACAAATAAATGAATTCAGCCAAGTTGCAGGATACAAATCAATATGCAAATATCAGCTGAATTTCTATACATTTCAACAGCAAACTATCAGAAAAAAAAAATTAAGAAAAAAATCCCATGTAAAATTGCATCAATCTAAGAATAAATTTAACCAGGAAGGTAAAAATCTGTATACTGAAAACTATGATATTGAAAGAAACTGAAAAAGGCACAACAAATGGAAAAATATTCCATGCTCATGGTTTGGAAAAGTAATACTATTAAAAGTTTATATGATCCAAAGCCATCTACTGTTTTAATGCAATCCTTTTTTAAAATTCCAGTGGCATTTCTCACAAAAATCAAAAAGAGCAAATCTATAATTTGTATGGAGCCTCAAAAGACCCCAGATAGCCAAAGCAATGTTAAGAAAAACAAACCTGAAGACATCACAATGCTTTATTTCAAACTACACTGCAAAGATAAAGTAATCAAAACAATATAGTATTGGCATAAAAACAGATGCACAGATCAATGGAATAGAGATCCTAGAAATAAGCTCACAAATTATGATGAATTGATTTAAAACAAAAGAATAAAAGATACACAATAGGGAAAGGATAGTCTCTTCAATAAATTATCCTGGGAAAACTAAATAGATGCAAAAGGAAGAAACTCGACCCCTCACTCACTCCATACACAATCAGCTCAAAATGGATAAAACGTTTGAACATAAAGACCTGATTGCATAAAATTCCTGAAGAAAACAACAGGTAAACTTCTTGACATTGCTATTTACAATGTTTTTTGGCTCTCACACCAAAAGCAAAGGCAACAAAAGCAAAATTAACAAGTGAAACTGTATCAAATGAAAAATCTTTTATACAGAAACAACAACAACAACAACAACAACAACAAAACCATCAGCAACATGAAAATGCAGCCTACTGAAGGGGAGCAAATATTTTCAAATCTTGTATCAGATAAGGGGTTAATACACAGAATATATAAAGAAGTCATACAACTCAATAGAAAAAAGAAAACAAAAACACAACAACAACAAAAAATTGATTAGAGAGAGAGACGGGAATCTGCAGGGAGAGGAAGTGCCCCGCAGCTCCAGGGAACTTAGAGGGGCTGGGGTGCGGAGTCTATCCCCCCACTGCTTAAGCCAGAGAAGCAGGGCTTCACGGCATGGGGGATCTCAGCAAGAGCGGTGGGCGTGGATCCCATTTTTCCGCCGCTGCCTTTCTCTCCCGCTTCTCTCCACCCCGTGGGCCGGGTGCGGACCCCCCAGGGAAGGTGATTTTACAGACTTATGGGGGACTGGAGAGACCTCGGGTCCCAGGGCACAGACAAGGTCGTTTGATCCAAAAGGAGTTGTGGTTTTGAGGTACGGGAGTGAAGAGACAAACGGGGGCCTGGGCAGAGATCAATCCAGCCTCTGCACGTGCCAGGCTGTGACAGGCTGCCAACCAGGAGGCGGGAAAGAGCCCCTCTCTGTGTAGAGGCTCTCTCTGGGAGGGAGGTCTGGGCATAGACATCTTGCTCCGACCTGACTTCCTCAGCAGCTGAAAAAGGACGTAAAAGAACAACGCTCCGTGACCAGAGAATTGTAACCTGATAACCTGGTTACCATTGAGACCAGCCTCTAGCAAGGGCAGAGAGACGCAGCCCAGGGAGAAGGACTGAAACTGTGCCACAGGCCCCGCCCCCAGAAAACAAGCCAGAGATCAGAAGGACAACACTCAAACTGCAAAACCCCAAATCGGGGGAAAGGCGATTTATTAAACGCCTGGCACTAACTACAAGTACCAAAAGCCCTACAACTTATGATAGTTTTCCACCTTATTTACTTTTTTAAACTTTTTCTATTTTTACTTTTGAAGTTTCCATTCTAAGCTTAAAAATACATTCTCACAGTTTTTCTTCTTTCAATTTTTAACCCGCTTTTTATCACAATGTGATACTCAATAAAACACCCCATAACATTTTTTCTACCTTGAAATTTTTTCAAACACACTCCTGTATTTTATGCTCTTGTTGTTGTCTCTTGTTTCCCTGTTTGCTTCTCTGTTCTTCCCTTTCTTCTCTCCTCTTTCCTTTATTCTCTCTTTTACGTGTACATGTGTTGATAAGCCTCAAGTCATCCCACATCCCTATTCAATACTACCCCTGTATACAACCAGTTCTAATCTCCCTATACCTTTTGAAAGTGGGGTCCTCCAACAATAATAACAAGACAAACTTGGGAGCGTCTGAAACGCATTCCTTGCTGACAAGGAGTGTCTACCCTCACCTTCCCGTTATACTTTGACAGTGTGTCTGTGTAATTGTCTTTGCTTTTGTATTATATAAATACTGGTCTTGGGGGTCATATAGGTTGGGCTTCACTTTTTGATCTCTTCATTCACTCTTGATAACCCTTTTCTTTACCCTGTAACAATTTTGCACCATATAAATCCTACCACCCAGCTCCACTCTGGCAGGGGTTTCTTTGCTTGATTCCTCTCTTCTGTTTTCTTTTTCTTTCTCCTCCCTTTTCAGTGGTGAATTCTGGTTGCCCCAAAACATTCCAACGACCAATCCACCTAGATAGTGGCTGATATAGTTAGCCATACACCTCCTCAACCACTCCTCACCAAAATGACTCGGAGAAGGAACATCCAACAGAAGAAGAACCCCAATACTGCAACCTCGGTCACAGAATTACTGGAAATGAACATAAACAATATGACAGAAATGGAATTCAGGACAGCAATAGTGCGAGCAATGGCTAATTTAGAAAAGAACATTAGTCTCAAAGTGGAAGGCATAGTAACAGAAGTGAAAGCTGAGGTTAGAAAGGCTATAGATGATATGCAAACTAATTTCAATATGCTAACAGCCAGAGTATGTGAAGCTGAAGATCGTATCAGTGATTTAGAAGACACACGGAATAAGAAGGAGGAGCAAGAGAAGTCTTGGAGCAAACAGCTAAAATCCCAAGAAAACAGAATAAGGGAAATGAATGATGCCATGAAATGCTCCAATATCAAAATTATTGGAATCCCTGAAGGAATTGTGAGAGAGAGAAGCCTAGAAAATATTGTTGAACAAATCATGGATGAAAATTTCTCAAATCTGTGGAAAGAAACAAATGTTTATGTCCTAGAATCAGAGAGGACACCCCCCAAGATCAATGAGGCCAGAAAAACCTCCAGGCACATAATAGTAAAATTCTCAAATCCTAAAACCAAAGAATATGTCTTAAGGGCAGCTAGGAGAAAGTGATATCTTACCTATTGAGGGAGGACCATCAGAATAACGTCAGACCTTTCCACAGAAACCTGGCAAGCCAGAAAGGGCTGACAAGACATATTCAGGAAGTTACATGACAAAAATATGCAATCAAGGATAATATACCCAGCAACGTTGACTTTCAATACGGAACGAGAAATAAAGAGCTTCCAAGACCGCCAAAGTCTAAAAGATT
>PITA01012906.1:0-59762 GCA_004023965.1 Spilogale gracilis
AGATATATAGTGTTTTAAGAGAAAATTAAGTTCCTACAATATTTGAGACTGTGGTTTCATTATGCTCCTAGCAGCTGGAAAGGTCTGTAACGTTTTAGTAACATCTTAGGTACTGGTATGTTCTCTCTTGCCATTCACTTAAGCGGTTCAAGGATTGGGATAAGACTGTATTCCTGCCTGGCAAGTGAAAGTGGTTGGGTCAAACCTAGAAAGTTTTCCTCTGGGAAGATTCCAAAAGGGAATGTCTTTTGGACAGAGTCCTAAAATGGCTTCATTTGTATTTAGCCTACTAACATTCATTTCCAAATAACATAGAGCATTTCTAGCAGATTATGGCATTTTAAGAAACTGAAAAGAGAAAAGGAATCTTTTTTTGTAGTTCTGTACGTTTTCATATGGCTACGACCGATGCGTATCAGAAAACCACACTGGGTAGAAGTTGGCTCTCAGTGTTTTTGAAAAATTGGAATGATTCTCCAGGATAAAGTGCATTTTCAGTTGGAGTCATTTAAGCTAAAAGGAACAAGATGGTTAAAGTGGTTGTAACAAGGACTTGAGCTCAGAGAGCTGGAAATCCAGAGGAAGGGAAGGGTTTCAGGGTTGTTCAGCATATCTCAGCAGCATCGGTCGGGGCCGGGGTCTGCCCTCTCTTAGCCCAGTCTTCAAAGCTTTGACTACACCACAGCTCATGCCTTCATTGTCCTAAGCGGCTTCCAGTGCCAAACAATGCTACATGTTCCCTGATTCACATTTGGCCTTTCACTGTCCTTACTAAGGAAACAAGAAAGCTTCTCTCCTAGTGTCCCCAACAAGCTTTTCCCCCTTTGTCACTGAGCCACATGAGCCTGCCACCCATCCCTAAACAGAGCTAGGGGGCGTGGGTGCTGAGAACCCCATGAGCTCATTGTGGGGCATTGGCCACAATAACCTCTGCTGGCCTCACAATGGTCTTGTTAAATAGGCTTACATCTTCTTTTTAAATTATCTACCTTCTAGGTAGAGAAGGGTGTTCAGAACATTTATTGTTTTGAGGTTGTGCCATGGAAGTGTAATATCCTTTCAAAAGTGCTATTTAGATGTGCTACTTGCACCCCAATTTCAAAAGTGAGGGCTGTTAAAGAGGAGGAAAAACCAAAATGTACCTTCATTTGTGCTCATATTTCATTGGTGAGCATCTCCTACTTGACAGAAGAATAAAATCTATTTCGTTTATGTATTTCTTAAAAATGTTGCATGTCGTATGAGTCCGTTTTTAATAGGCAAATCCTCTTTTAAAGTTCGTGTACTCTTGGTGCTTCAGTGCTGATTGTGTTGGTTTGTTCCATTTTCTTAACTACATTTGGTATGCAAAATCCAACCTTAATTATGTATTATAGACTTTCCCCTGACTTCAAGCCATGACTCCTTTCGTTTGAGTATGTTTAAAAAAATAATAAATCCCAAACTGTGAAAAAATGATTTTTAAAATTACTTTAGTACACATTTTCGATCTCAAGTCTTAATTTAATCACTGTTCTTGAGGAAATGAACCTAGGCAGTCTTAATTGAATGTCTCTGTGCCTGTGGAGTTTTTTCCTCTGTTGGCATACCAAAATTGAAATCTGTTGAGCTTTAAGTTTTTACCGCAAAGCCTCTGAACCACACTTTAGTCAGTAACTCATCACACGTCCTTTCCTTCTGCTCTGACTCCCAGTTCCCCACCATTCCTCCACTGTTTTGCTGTCATGCAGAGGTGGCCCCTGCTGGTCCAAGGCTTGGATCTTGCCTACAAATGGATTTTATTTGGCTTGGACAGTGGTTTTAAATTTTGGAATTAGTTGCCAACATTTTTTTAAAAATGAAAGAGTTGACTTAAGAATCCAGTTTTGGCTTGTCTTTGAAAAATCAGATCTGAAAATAATTGGGCATGAAATCTCAAAAGCAAAAATTCTGACTGCTTTATATTTGCTACCTGGCCCCAGAAGACATTTGAGTTTCCACACTTATAGAGTGCATTAGTGCTAACATGTACCATCCGTTCTCCTCCTTCATATATAACATGCCATCTCTGCAGACCAAAGTAAAGTGGAAGATGATTTTTCTGAGTTAAACACAAGGCTGATTGTTCCCTCTTTGATGAGGCTAGCAACCTAAGGCTCTCCAGCTTTTTACAGGCTCCCACATCCCTTGTAACTCCTTGGAGATCACCAACATCCTTAGACATGATCTTGGACCAGAAAAATTCAATGTGCACTTACTAGTCCAGACTTATAAAAGGTTTACTACCAGACCAGTCGTACAGAAAGTCCTGCACTGTGTCCCGTGAGGGAGGAGAAGGAGTCGCCGTGTGTACCCATGAGGATTGAACCGTAGGTAGCTGAGGATACGCAGAATGCTCAGAAAGCCAGGCCCTTAGTCCATTGTCGTCTGGGTGCCTGCAGGTGCACCCACTTTCAGAACACCCTCAGTGAGCATCGATCATGCTGATACTTGGTCTCCTTGCAGATTTCTTGGTCATTTATTAACACTTCATTGATTGAGCTCATCAATGCCAAACTCAGTCCCCTCACCCCCCCTCTGGTGAGGACCTGTAGAACTGCAGCATGGATGTGCATGCCGTATTCACAGGAGGAGATAATAAAGCAGCAGCAATACATGGTGCTCTTGCTCGAAGATGAGCACAGTTTCATCCTAACATCCCATTATTGCTCTTGAGGTTATAATTTTGACCCAACTCCAAGACCTCTTTCACTCCCATCAGATAAACTCATTTTATGCATGTCCCCTTACGTTTTTCCAGGCAAACTATCACTCCCTCCCTGCCCCCAACCCTCACATCCTCCATCCCACACACCAGAGTGATGCTCAGGGCAGAATATTCCAGCACTAATGACAGTCTCAGACCAGGCACACAACTTAATATTCTGTTCTTGGCTTAGCGTTTCTGGTCTGGTTTAGATGATTATCCTGGGAAGTCTCATCACTGGGGAAGTGTGTAAGTTGGAAGAAATGCTCATGTCCTCTTAGTAGTGACTTAGTTGGCCATTATCACATGTTTAGGATTAATAGGATCTTGCAAACTAGCAAGTTTTGAAAAATGTTTATAATTACTAAGATTCCTATATAATAAGTGTTGTTACTTGACCCAACTAGGTAATCTTGATTGTCCTTAAAATTGAAACTACTCTATTCACCATGGCAGCCCTCTGAAATCTGAGTTTCTAATAGGTCATTGCTACTTTGGACTCTATTTGAGCACTGTGGGTAGTAATGCCTGGTAAAATGTAATTTCTGGAAAATGCTGGCCATTCAGGGCTTTGTTGAGTGAGTTCACTAATAACTGGACTAAACTCCACACGTACAGGGTTTTTTGTCTACTTTGTCAATTGGTATATCCCAGAACACTCAAATAGAATAGTAGAATAATACTGAATGCCTAGTAGATACCCGGTAAATATTTGCTCAATGAATGCATGATTGGGTTAACACTTACCATACCATTCTACATAAAAACATATAAGATTGTGCCATTGGGTTTCATTGGTCTTCATCACATCACTGACATGTATTAGCAGCAAAAATTGGGGGTCTTCATCTGTACTGTTCAGATTTATAGACTAAGCAGGATGGGCATTCCAGAGGTTTCTGTCTTCCAGAATTATGTCTCGGAAATCAGAAGCTGAAATGCAGTCATTTCTTACTACATTACCCAGGCAAGAATGAATTCATCATTTTTATCTCACCATTTGTCATTAAAAGCCTCATGCCAATATCTTGTCCAGAACAGAGCCAGATTTCACATTCTGCTAAACTAAGAATGAGATGTGTATTTCAACAGCACACTGTGGGCCTGTAGCAGACTAACTCTCTGGAAATGGAAATATATATATGCTTAACTGACCTCCAGCCAGTTAGAAATAAATCCTCTGCGTCGTTTTGCCAAAATGTCATTTGGTTGTGCACAGGGCTCCTCATTTGTCCTATGAGATCCTGCATCTCAAATGTCAGGCCACTGTGATCTTTTCTGTTGCTTTTCCATTCTCCCAGGCAGCTGTATCATTGATATGGTGGATTTCTGATGGAATATAATTATCATCTTTTACTTTTGTCATTAGCTACATATTTATTTTATGAAACAACCTGTAGGATGAGGATTCTTTTTTTAATTTAGTTTCTAACAACCATTTAGTTGGTTTTTGTGTTTCTGATTTCTCTGTAAGCTTTCAACCTATTGCTTCCCTTCAGTTAGCCCTCCTGTTACACCTCACATCAAGTTCTATTTTAACAGCAACTGGAAAGTTTCATCTACCATCACCATGTTTAAAGATAAGGTCATGGGGTGCCTGTGTGGCTCAGTCATCAAGCGTCTGCCTTCGGCTCAGGTCATGATCCCGGAGTTCTGGGATCGAGCCCCACATCGGGCTCCCTGCTTGGCGGGAAGCCTGCTTCTCCCTTACTCACTCTCCCTGCTTGTGTTCCCTCTCTGGCTGTGTTTCTCTCTGTCAAATAAATAAGTAAAATCTAAAAAAAAAAAAAAAAAAAGATAAGGTCACTTATGCATCTGAATGGACAACTTTAATCGTGATTTTCCTGTTGCTTAACACTTTGTGTATTTTAACTATGCTTCTGATGGATGATTGATGTGTTTCCTTTTTCTAGTTCAGAATTCATGGCAATCTAAAACATTCCCTCCCCATAATATGCATGATGGAAATAGCACTTCACTGGACTAAGTGAAGTTTCATTTTTGCTGTTCTAGAAAGACGTATCTGTTTCTGGATATATGAACGGGGCTAAACGTTTATAAACGTCTTGAGTAATTGTTCTCTACGTAGAGTCCAAATTTGATCTCATTAACCCCATCACCCGCTGCTGTCTGTCTGTCCTCACCGGGACCTCCAAGGTGTCAAGTTTCCCACCACTCTTCCAGCATTAGTTGAATATGTAGCATCTTGGTTTTGTTTTCTCTTGTTCTTGCATAAAAATCAAATGAATCCCCTGGTACTGTAAGTTCTTTGGGGGGACAATTGATAGGAATGTATGGGTAGCAGAGGGAATTCCACCTGAAAATAGCTCCTTAGGACAATTTATGTGATGATTCACCCCTAAGGATCAGTTCCCTGCTGATGTTGCTTTTAAAACCTCATGTATGGGCCCACATTCATGACAGTATTTTTTTATTCCCTGTTTTGGGGACTGATTAGCTCTGTTGCTTAGAGGATGATCCTGGTGGTGGTTCCATATGATGGCTGGGTGTGGGTTTAAAGCCCGGAAGCAGCTGACAAGTGATGGGACATTGATCCCACTCTTCAGCCCTCCCCAGCCTGGTCTCAGCCTTACCAGCTAACAGATGTCTTTAGTGAGGAAAAAGGGAACAACTGGGGGAGTGCTGCTCCCATTGGCCTGTGGGGGCTGAGAGCTCTGGGCAGAGGATGGAGCCAGACTTCAGTGCTACTCTTGGTGAAAGCCACAGGTGGTCCCTTGTTCCCTATTTAGCATTATAGTTGCCCTTCACATAAAGCATCAGCAAGCAGTTAAGCTGCCCATCTTCTCACATCTTCACCTGCTAGAAGGAGTCAACTGACTGCACCCCATTACCATAGTTGTTTAGGTGGTTTTAAACATGTTCATTCTCTCAGGAGAATTTCTTGTGTGAATTTCTAAAGTTGTCATTTAGTGTAAACTAAACCAGCACTGTCACCGTGTTCTTTTCCAGCAATAAGGTTGTTTTCTCGAACAAGGTGAAGCCTTCATCCAAGGAAAGTGTTGTTGTTGTTGTTGTTTTTTCTTTAAAGCAGGTAATTAGATGTAGAAGCATCAACCATAAAATAATCAGGTTTACCTTTCCATAACTTTCAGTGGGACTAGCCGTCAAGGTTTTGAGGAGTTGAAGTGTTTGACGAATCTTAGTGCAAAGGCCCAGAGCTCAGAAAGGTGATGGCATTGTATGTTGGGAAGTTTTAGCAATAATTCTTTCTAAAATGGTTCTGCTGGAGAACATGGAGGGCGTTTGGATAGTGTTTTACTTCCTTTCTTGGTTCACTATTCGGGTGCCCAAGGAAATCTTCCTATGGGCCCCATGCCTGCCTTGCGGGACCAAAATGAGCTTTTAGACAAGATGGGTGCTGCTCTGGGACATAGGGGGATACTGTGCTCATGTGCCTCTTGAGTCCTGATTTTTACAGACAGTAAGTCTGTTTTAAGATGGTAGATATCTGGAAGGCAGCATGCCCTGTGATTAGATGCACAAGTTCTGGTGAGCCAGACTGCCTTGTAATCAGCCCCTTGTGAGCTGTGTGACCTTGAGCAAGGTACTTCTCTCTGTGCCTCAGTTTCATCTGTTAAACAGGACAGATGATAGTTTCAACCTCAGAGGGTAGCTATAAGGATTCTAAGTATAGAGCATGATACATATAGATATGTAGAAAGGATGATAAGTCTCAGTAAATATGTTATCACTAATTTTTTGAAGATTTTATTAGAGAGCTAGCACAAGTGGAGGGAGGAAGGGACAGAGAGAGAATCTTAAGCAGACTCCCTTGCCAGGAGCCAGCCCCAGCAACAGTCAGGGTCCTAGAAGGTGGGGACGGCATCGGCTATTCCGAATGAGGAGACCAGACTCAAAGAATGGGATTCTGGGAATCTCCTGAAAACTGTGTCTTCAGGGTTCTTTATTTAAAGCATGTGGTTACAGATCATTTAAAAGGAAGGGTAATCAAAGAGTTGTAAGAGTAATCTCTTACAGATTCTTTAAGTTTCCAATCATAAATTTTTCCATGACATTGGCGCCGTTCAGGTGCCATAAACTTAGAGCAGAGCATCCCTAATCCTTGGAACAAACAATTGTGGGCAGAAACAGACCCTGGTCTACTGGCAGTCACATCAGTCTAGCTTTAGGCAACAGTTGGTTTTGTCGGATCTTATCTCAATGGAGTGTTTTATCCCCTGGCCATGCAAGGCAGAAAGTGGTCACACAGACGAACAGTGAACAGGTGGTCATGGAAACTTGAAGTAACTACATTTAAACTATTAAGTATATTGGTATTAATGTAGTCTTAATCAGAGTGTAACTATGCAGGTTATTATTATTTTTCTATTGATTTTATGCTCTAAGAGGAGTGCCATAAGCAGATTGCAAAAGTGAGAATAAAGAAAAGAATAGACTTGCATATAAATGATATGGTGTTTTTAAGCAGGTTTTACAAACAAGAAGGTAATTGAAAGGCTTAGATGAGTTGTGTACAAAGTTTTAGCTACACCATAAATATAATGACCAGAAGTTAGTTAGTTTGGTGTCAAAGAGAAAGATAACTTATTTTGCAAAGCATTTGCTCAAGCCTCTTTTCTCTGACTGGGTGAAAAACTCTTTTTTTATGGATCCTTTCTGTGTGTGGCAATGTTCTTGTTAGTACAGTTTTATTTCTTACATTAAGCCCTTTATTTAACCATTTATGAGCCTTGACAATCTCCTCCACAGAGCTGCAGGATATCTAAGATTAAGCTATTTTTATTGATGGTAAGTAGAGACAAAAGCATTTTGCTATATACCAGACATGGTTTTTAAATGTCAAGTATTCTGTACAAAGAATGGCAAACAAGCAAGGTGGAGAAACTACTGCCCCACGAAAACTCCTTACACTTTGTGGGTGTTCCGTGCCTTGCAGAGGGAAATCACCTAATTGACCATGCAGGTGGCTCACGGCACTCCCTACTGAGCATGGAGCCCGACATGGGGTTTGATCCCACTATACTAAGCTCATGACCTGAGCAGAAATCAAGAGTCGGATACTTAACTGACTAAGAGCCACATGGGAGTCCTATTTTCATCAATTACTAACAATAGTTTTATTTATCCAGAAGTGACAATATCACTATTCTCGGTTACAGAATTTCCCAAAGTCATAATGAGGAACTATCAACCCAAGGGCTTGTTTGACCAGTGGTCATTAACAGTCAATGAAATTAAAATCTTGCTAAAAGAAACACAGAAAGACATTAGTTGGAGATTATTTGGCAATTCGAATGTTCCCTGGATGACTTAGTGCCGACTGGTCCTTAATTGTGAAAACATCAGGACCTCACACAACTAGGGTTACCAGTTACCACGCCATCCTAGGATCCGATTGGAATTCCAGGGATTGTCTCCTTAATGGTCTGTCTTATTAAATGATTAGACAGCCATGAACACGGTATGTCAATAAAAGAGAAACATTATTTACCTTTTGTCTCAGGATTAGCTTATCTTCCTATGTCTCACAACTGCTCCACAACCTTCCATAGTTAAATGTGCTACCGTAAACATTGCTATGAGGAGGAGTGATGTTATCACAACGTTTCCATCCTCGCTCTTCTCACAGTTAGCTAATCCAAGTCTGCTCATCCTCTCCTTAATACCCTAAAAGTATCAGATTATGAGAAGCCTGGGGAAGGAGAAACAGGAGGGGTGGGGGAGGGTAGAGAGGGAGGCTGCTGGTTCTGTAGTAGAGCTGGAGTTGGGCCAGGAGCTGCATTGTCCTTGCTTGCACCCCGTCTTTTGAATCAGGAATCAACTTCAGTTGCAGCTCAAGGCTTTTCACTTAATTTCTTCTATAGTGTAGGAAAAGCCAGATCTTCCCAGAGTTAATGAGATCTTGCTGCCTTAAATAGCATCGGAATAAGCAGTCCTGCCTTGTTCTCTCTGAGGCTACACATACAGCCCACAGTCTTGTTTGCCCTTTTCACTGCTGTCAAACATTCTTCTGATTTTTATTCCTCAGTGCATTATTGATGATCATCCCCAAGTCAGCCTCTCTTTCGCGGCTCCTCTTCTGTATTTTGATTGCCTGTGACTCCTCTTCGTCTTTGATCTCATTACTGCGCACGCCATGAGCCCCTGTTCTGCATCCTCTAAGAACGGCTCCCTTCCCTAAGATAATCAACCACTTTGTTTACATGGATAGCAAACTACCTGTCCCTCATAATGACCTCACGGTGTTCCTTTCTTGTCTCTTCCCTCACAAGAAGTGTTGTGTTTGTCTCCTTCTGCTCTTTTTTTCCTCAAATCAATGTGACATCCAGTCCACTCTTTTTTTTTTTATTTAATCTGCTACCTGTCATAAAAAGTCTAAATCCATTTGTTATGGATTTAGTATCTAAGTATCTAAGGCTGAAAGACAGCAAACTGATACCTTCTCAACTTATTAGAGAGGGGCTGGAAGTCTGAAAATCAAATAGTTTTATCATGTTTCCTGTTACTTCTGAGGAACTTGTGATATCTGTTCCCTTCATAAATACAGAACATTCCTGGAAGTTTCGTAGTCTTCTCATTCAGAAATTCCAGTACCATTGCAAGGACCAAAGCAAAAATTGAGTTACCTTGGTTGCTGTTTTTAAGCATGAGAATGATTTGGTCCCCCACCAGTCCTTAGAGACCCAGCACATCCTTGCAGCTGTCTCTCTGCTTCTTTCCCCTGCCATCTTTCTAATACCTCTTAACAACAACAACACAACTTTCTGATAATTATTTTGACTGTCTCTGGCATTAAGGGCAAGTATGCATTTAAGATTGTCTTTGCTTGCCCCATCCCAAAAAAGATTGGAATTTCTAATAACTCCATTATTGTGCAAGGAGATGGTGCTGGCCAAGCACACATAACTGGTGCA
Organism: Spilogale gracilis; assembly: GCA_004023965.1. Taxonomy (NCBI): domain Eukaryota; kingdom Metazoa; phylum Chordata; class Mammalia; order Carnivora; family Mephitidae; genus Spilogale; species Spilogale gracilis. The sequence continues at coordinate 9,622 of PITA01012906.1, forward strand.
TTCCAATTTAGAGAAAGTGTAGTGAGATGAAGACTTAGAAAATCTGTGACTATGGACACTGTGACCTAAGTATTTGGCATGCTCCGTATTTCCTTCCATCTGGAAATACTGTGTTTTATTTAATGAATAATAGAGAAGTGCAGGTCCATTATAACAGTGAATCTTAGGCTGCTAAGAATTTAAAGGTAAGGTTGTTTGAAAGCTATTGAATTTCTAAGAAATACCTTCTTATGACTTGCAGTGGGTGCTGAATGGCTATCAGGATACGCTAAAGCACGTAAGCTAGTGTTTACTATTAATAGTATCGCCTACATGGAGTCTTTGAGTGTATGTTTTACTATTTAGGTGACTGCTTTTCCTCCTAAATTAATGTCACAGATCCATCAGGAGTTCAGTGAGGCTAGTGATTTCATTAAGGTGTACTAGCAGGTAAATGAAGTTGGAACAGTGTACCCTGTGGAAATGGGTCATGAGGAAAAGGGAACTGCTTCCATAGACATTCTCAAATATAAGATAAAAAGTGCCTTGGCTCTTAATGCTGTACAGACTGTTGTGCCTTAAGAAGGAAGTCAGTGGCCCTGGCATGTGCCTTCTATCCTCAAGACGCATGGTACGCTGCTTTTCCACCACTAATTTGATTCATACGGCTTTGGTAAAAGCAAATGTACAAACAAAAAAATCAATTCGGAATCTATCGCACCAAAGTTGGGTCTTTTTTTCCTAGTGTGTTTTTATCTTCTTTGCAGTAATGGTTCTTTCTTCCCCATTACCCTGGTGGTTAGAGAACAATGTCAGGAGAGAAAAATGAATTCACTGATAGAGGGTTTCTTATCTGTTCAATTAGGATAACTAATATAGTAAGATACAGTGATTTCTGCATTAACGAATCATCTGGGGAAAAGAGCTCCTCTCTCTAAGGTTAGTTGCTATAAGCCCACACCCCATTCGCAGTGGCATCTTGGAGTAGCTGAGCCTGCCTGGGTGAGAGTACTCAAGTTGGGTGTTTTGTTTTATTTTATTTTATTTTAGGATGTTATTTATTTATTTGACAGAGACATAGTAAGAGAGGGAACACAAGCAGTGGGGGTGAGAGAGAGAGAAGCAGGCTTCCCGTCAAGCAGGGAGCCCGATGTGGGGCTCCATGCCAGGACCCTGGGATTATGACCTGAGCCGAAGGCAGACGCTTAACAACTGAGCCACCCAGGAGCCTCAAGTCGGGTGTTTCCTTTCCTCCTTTAATTTATCTGAATCCAGGCAATGTACTGCATTATTTTTTTTCACAGTCAATGTAGGAACCTCATTTTACATGAGCAGTAAGTATAAAGACTGGCCCTACATGTATAAAGCTTTTCATTATAAATGTATATAAAAGTTCTATTTAATGATAGGTTCCATTCTAATCAACATGTCATGTGATGATTAAAATCTTTTTACTTTGCCAAAGCCAAGCCAGCATTTTAGAGTTTTTTGTCCAAACTTTCAACAACAGTGGTTATATTTTTCAGTGTGTAGAGTCCACGTCACTGACTGGTGTCATACTGGAACCTCTTTTCCTGGAAGGTGACTCCCACCCTCTTTGGTGGACAAGGCCCACACCGTCAGCCTCTGCCACCTTCCTCAGCTGTGTCTCCCATGGTCCCTCTGTTTCAGGTTCGCTCTACCACGCTGGACCCTCAGTGGTGCTCTCAGACTTGCTCTGCTCCCATCTTTCACATGCTTTTCCTACACCTGGAACATTCCCATGCAGCCAGCAAACTCCTACTCTTATTTCTACATGGAGATTAAGTATCACTCTTCCTGGAGTCCTCCCCGGAACTACACTCCAGGCAGTTGGCCTAGGCTGTCCTTACCCTTTGTCCCCACCCCATCAGTAACAGTTGTAGGACCTTGCTGTAATCCTTGGGTTAAGAACTACCCACACACTAGGCATGGCATGGTGCACATCGCTTATGTTTGTATGTCCCCAATATCTAGCAGGAACACCAGTGAGATGGTACATGCTTGCGTAAAAATTTAATGTGTGAACATTGTGCACGATTGGAACACACATCTGCTTTAAAGTCTTGGGTCTTAATAAGCCACAGATTTTCTTGTACCAAACTTCTTAACACACTGTCCCCTCCCTCCGTATCCCTGGCCATTGGGCCAGTTCTCTGTGGTCTCCTCATGAGTGACTTTCTCATGATAAAATCTACGTGTGAAGGACCTTTGAATAAGTACTACTTCCCAACCCCCTTTGAGACTCAGGAGGGTTGGAAACAGTAGAAGTTAGGCTTCAAACTTTTCAAGTTGTGATGAATGCAGGCACAGGAAAGTAGGAGAACACAGTCTAAATCCCAATGGTAATTGAGGGAGAGAAAACCCAGAGCATGTTGTCAGGGTCAAAGGGATAATCTTACAAGTGTGAACACTCACATACCTAGCTTCCATCTCCCATCCGGGAGACCGCGTGCAGAAGGAAGGGATGAAGATGTCTCAAGTTCAGTGTGCTGTAATCGGACAATACATTTGAATGCCTGAATTCCTCATAGGTTTCATTGAGTTTTAGGGACAAAGAGAGGCTACACCCCTTCCTTCCACCATAAAAGAGAATAATTCTGTCTCTACTACTTTCTAATTGCCTAAAATTTGTTTACCATGAAATTCATCCTTCTATCTTTAATGAGGGATCAAGTCTCAAATTTCATGGCAGAATCATGGAAGAGTTAACATAATATCCTTGACAAAATATGCTGCTAGTTTATTTTCATTCATTCAGTCCATAATTATTTATGTGCACCTTCTCTGAGCCAGATCCTGTGCTGGGTATTACATATACAACAGTGAGCTAAATAGACCTTGTTCAGTCTTTGTGCCACCTTGGCCAGCTGGAGAGGGGGATGAGTTTTTCAAGCATTTAACAAGGTCGAGGAGGTTCCTTCTGTGGCATGGGTTAGAAGCTGGAGGTCTGAAGAGATCTTATGGCCTTATGGCCACTCTGATTGACTCTGGTTCTTCCTATTTTTATGGGCTTCTGAAAAACTCCCATCTTAATCCTGTTAACCAGGTCCTTGTAGATTTGTTAATTCATTTAGCACCTACTGGGTGTCAGGTTCAGTGTTGGGGACAGGCTGGGACTCTGGAGGTGACAGGTAGTTCTTATTTTCAAGGAGCCTCAGTCTAGATCCCTTGTAAGTAGGATGACCATACCAATTTATCATGTAAACCAGGACATTTTTGAGTGCAAGACGAGAAGGATCTCTCGCAGGGTGATATGTAAACATGTGTCCTGCATTTATGGCTGTCAAGCCATTTTCTTCTAAGAACAGCCTTTGGGGTTTTCTTTTTTGTTTGGCTGGTTGTTTTTTTTTTTTTTTTAAAGATTTTATTTATTTGACAGAGAGAAACACAGCCAGAGAGGGAACACAAGCAGAGGGACTGAGAGAGGGAGAAGCAGGCTGCCCACCGAGCAGGAAGCTCGATGTGGGACTCGATCCTGGGTCTCCAGGATCATGACCTGAGCTGAAGGCAGTCGCTCAACCAACTGAGCCACCCAGGCGCCCTAGGAACAGCCTTTGAAAAGGAACTCCTGCCTCTTGACAGAGGTTCTGATGCTTCGTCAGGCAACTCGCATCACCTTCTGTCTCCCTGGGAGTCAGTGACATAACAACAGCCCCCGGACGGGTGGTAAACTTGGACAAACATTGTGTGTGGGTTCCTTGGCTTTATGCAAAAAGAAAAGCAGGACCTAACTTTTTATTAAACATGTACTTTTTTAAAGCTCATTTTAGTGTCAAAAGAGTTTCAATACAAAATTTTAAAAAGATTACTAGAAAAGAATAAATCGTTGTAGACTGGATTCCATACAAGAAATCTCAGAACCAGTACAATAGGCATATTCAAACTACCTTCTCTTTGTTGTATGTCAGCCTTTCTGCGTATATTTTACAGTCCCTAACCTCTGATTTCACAATGACTCTACCCAAAGATGCTTTCTGTGTTGTGCGGACTGCCCAGTGGCTGTTAGCACAACTAGCGGCTACCTCAGATTACTGGCAGGGGCATCAGCATTGACTGTAATTCCTCATCAGATCTAATCAGAGCAGTTAGGGGTCCTTGGCCACTCCCTTTAGGATATCAGCAAGCCCTGCATGCTGTCATTCAAAGAGAGGTGAGATTGCCTTCCATGGAGAAAGGGGAATTGGTCAGGGGGTAAGGGAGACGATTATGGAGATGTCTTTCAGATTTAATCGTGTCTAAGAGTGAGATGTTTGTTCAGTACAATTAACGTCTCACATTTACTAGATAAGATCAAAGCTGCAGGTACCAAGCAGAAGTCTTCCAAACTCAAGCCAGCTTATTTTCATGCAACAATTAACAATGATTTGTTAAAAATTAAAAACACAGAACAAATGTTAAATTGAATATGTCACTATGACAAGAAGCTTCTTTATGAAGTATTTAATTTTATTTCATCAGCTTTTTTCCACATTCCTAGTTTCTCTCCATCTCTTATTCTACTGTTGATTGTGAAGTTTCTGCAAAACGTTGCATTTAAATATCTCCCCTGTTGCTGCAGATACTCTATAGCACAGCCAGTTTTTTTAGACTTGACCCAAACCAATCTATTTGGGGGAGGGGAGGAGGAAGGGGACAGGTTGATATTATTTGGGGAGCAGTGCAGAGTAGTCCTATTCAGTGTGATCCATGTACTAGCCTGTGCCATGATGACACTGTGAAGTTGGACTAACATTTGGGGATGGGGGGAGTGGAGGTAACAAGACATTCGATATTTCATGTGGGCCTATAAATATTTGGGCAGCTGGATACTTTGAATTTCACTGGTCTAAGGCAGAGGGAAGGTGATTTTGCAAAGTTTATATTGTGTTTTATAAATAGCACTAGATTTCATATTCTTATTCTTAGGCTATATCCTAATCTAGGGTGAAGTCCCAGTCAACCCTGGCATGAATTTGGTTTCTTGTTATTAAAGAGGTGAATTGGAGCGCCTGGGTGGCTCAGTTGGTTAAGCATCTGCCTTTGGCTCAGGGCATAATTGTGGGGTCCTAGGATTGAGCCCTGCAGTAGGTTCCTTGCTCAGCAGGGAGTCTGCTTCGCCCTCTGCTTGTGTTCTCTCTCTCTCTCTCACTCTCTCTAAGAAATAAAATCTTTAAAAAATAAAAAACAAGTGAATTGTTCTGCCTTGGTCTATACCTTTTACTGGCCACTAAAACTCTTCAAATGCTTTGGAATATGCCACAAAGAAGAAAATAGCTCCAGAAAGGAAAATAAAATAGGTGTAACCTTCTGGGGGCAGTAACACATAATATAAAAAGAAGCCGAGCTCTCCTCCTCTGCATAAGACGGCCACATACATGAGTGAGTGTGTCTGGAAGGCAGCTGCCGCGGGCCGGGCTAGGAGTCCTTTAGGTTTGTCTGAGCTGTGTGCTTCCGCCAGATGGCTCTGCCTCAGTTGACTGCATTGGCCTATAATTTAAATAGCATTCCTCTTAGCGATGTGTTTACTATCTCATTAATTTTAACTTTTCCAAAGCTTTTCCCAGTCCAGAAGCCAGCAGGTTAAATCTCAAGCTGTGTGTGTCCTATTAGTATGTGATTATTGGAAAAACCTTGATGTAAACCAAATAGAGATAATGCAAGAATGACAAGAAAAGATGATCCTATGAATTAAATGTTTGATTTCCCCTTGGTGTATTTCCTCTGATTAGAACTTTTCTAGGTTTCATATGATTTGACAAGGTCATAAAGATTGCTTAAAGCTTATTTCTGTAAGTGTTTTTGTTTTCAATCAAGTGACGATAGGCACTGAGGAGGACCTAAATTGTTCTTCATCTTATACAGAGAGTACAGTGGAGAGCAGCTGCCCTGTCATCTTACTCTGTAGTATTTGCTACGGAGAAGTCGTCTTTCAACAGCGTTTGGGGGATTGTCATTAAAATCCTGGAGTATGTCTTACCTTCAGGCCTTATGTACATAGAGTCTTGTTAATATTTCTAGAATGTGTTCTTGGGTGTGAGACTCTTTTCTTGGAATCTGGACATGTAATCTAATTAAATAAGACCTATTGCTGTAAACAGGGAAGAGCAGACAGGTTTTTCTTTTTATCTCTAGAAATAAATCAAAGTTGGGTGGATTTCCTGTGTCTTATCTCTTCTGCCTTCTTTGATATGATCATTTCCTACTCTTCTTTAGTTCTACTCTGACTTGTGGTCTCCACATTAAAAAATCCATAGTATGGTTGAGGTTTCTGAACTCTACAGGGAGCTCTTGGAGATTTTCCAAGATGTAGAGTGATGCTGTTTGAGCTCCGACACCTTTATATTTGTGTTTTTATCATTTACTAGATGAGCTTTGTGAATTTGAAAAGCTTAGCTCTTGGATGAAGAAACATCTGTAGTTCTTAACAAAGGCTTTTGATTCTTTTTACAAAAAGCCTTCTACTTAAACAAAAAGAATCATACCTGCATTTATAAAAACTCATAATTGTTAGAAAGTGACCTTAAAAAGACTACAGGGACTAGGCAGACAGAAAGATGCTCTGTCAGGAAAATGCAAATTACAATTACAATCAGGTGTTGGCAAGTGTGTAAGAAATTGGAACTCCTTCACGCTGCTGGGAGGAATGTAAAAATGGTACAATCGCCCTAGAAAATATTTCAGTAATTTCCTACAAAGTTACATGAGTATGAGCCAGCCACTCTACTCCTACGTATCTAACCAAGCAAAAGGACAATGTGTGTCTGCACAGACTTATACATGAACGCTGATCATAGCTTTAGTTTTTTTATTCTGTTAAGTTAGCCACTGTATAGTACATAATTAGCTTGTGAGGTAGTGCTCAATGATTCATTAGTTAAGTATAATACCCAGTGCTCATTACGGCATGTAACGGCAAAACCTGGAAACAACCCACGTGTCCATCAAGAGATGAATATGTAAACAAACTGTGGTATATCCATACAATGGAATATTTCAGTAACTTGAAAGGGAATAGAGTATTGATACATGGTACAACATGGATGAATTTCAACGTAATTATGGTGTCTGAAAAAAAGCCAGACAAGATGAATACACCCTGCATAGCTCCATGTTTATAAAATTTTAGAAATGCAAACTGTTGTGACAGCAAACAGATCGGTGGTTTCCTGGGAGGAGTGGAAAGCGCAGCAGAGAAGGGAAGGTGGAGGGAATTACAAAGGATTTGGCGAAATGTTGGCCTATTTTGGATATGTTCATTATCTTATTTGTGGTGGTTTCATTGGCGTATATGCGCATCAGAACGTAACCAAATTATACACTTTAAATAAGTACCTTTTATTATATGTCAGTTGCACTTCAGTAAGGCTGTCTAAGAATAAACAAAAGGCTTACATTCATATGAGAAGATGTTAGTAAGCATTTGGGATAGGAATTTAAGACTATCCAGGGCATGACCCCAGTGACTATCTGGCAAAAGCTAAACCCCCTCCCCTGGGAAATGTGCGCACGAATTTTTACCTACAATTTAGAGATAGAGGGTTTCAAAACTAAACACTCCAGGTGAAGGCACCTATTTTTTGAAGAACCCAAGCACATTTTAACAGTTGTCTCTGAATGCAGTAATCCTCTTTGTTTTTCCAAAGCAAATACATTCTTACCTCCATCTCAGGTGAATTTTGAAAATGCTTGGCAAATGTGACTTTAAAGTTTAGCCATTCTCCATACAGTATTTTTTTGTTTTTTACTTGCTTCATCCTCATTCTAAAGAGGAATTAAGCCATAAATACACAGATATGTCCTCTCCACCAGCTAAATGAAGCTACAGTGTCATTGATTTTACCATTTTCATTGCTTTCAGAAAGAGCAATAATAACATAATGATTATTTGGCGCCTCCATTACTGCACTCTGGTCCAGTTCATAAAACTCCACCTTAAACACAATAAAGGAAATTCAGGACCAACATAGTAATTTTATGATTATATTTTAAAGGACAGATTCAATACCTGCTAGTTTAACTATTCCAGACTGTTTCAGGCTTTCCCACTATGCCAAGATAGTACTAAAAAACTGGAATTTACCCAAACCTTAAGGAGAACGGCAAGTGTATTTATTTTTTATTTCCTATAATCATTTTCCTGTGTAAATAATGTCAGTAGTCAAGTCTTTTTTATATTTTTGTCTCAAAGGCTGATTGCTTATTGTACCTGTATCATTCCTAAAATCTCTTGTAATTACTGCTTTTCCCCACCATCTACAAATCTAGTGCAGAGAAATGGCAAATAATATACTCATCCCCCCTTTTCCTCTAATATTTTATCATTTGTACTTTAACATGTCAGAATGGCCAGTGTTTTATTATTTTAATTCTAGTACAGTTAACATACAATATAGTATTAGTTTCAGATGCACAATATAATATAATGAGTCAACACTTCCATACATCACCCATAGCTTATCATAGCAAGTGCACACCTTAACCCGCACCACCCGTTTCACCCTCTCCCCACCTACCTCGTACCCTCTGGTAACCATCAGGTCCATATAGTTCAGAGGCTGTCTCTCGTTTTCTCTCTCTTTCTCTCTCTCTTCCTTTGCTTATTTGTTTTGCTTCTTAAATTCCACATATGAGTGAAATCATAAGGTATTTGTCTTTCTCTGATTTCATTCTTTTTATGGCTGAGTATTATTCCATTGCATGTATGTACCACATCTTCCTTTTTTATTTTTTTTATTTTTTTTAAGTTTTTTTTTGTTGTTGTTTTAAGATTTTATTTATTTGACAGAGAGAGAAATAGCCAGAGAGGGAACACAAGCAGAGGGACTGAGAGAGGGAGAAGCAGCCTGCCCACCGAGCAGGAAGCTCGATGTGGGACTGGATCCTGGGTCTCCGGGATCATGACCTGAGCCGAAGGCAGTCACTTAACCAACTGAGCCACCCAGACACCCCAACACATCTTCTTTTTTAAAAAAAAATATTTTACTTATTTCACAGAGAGAGAGCACGTGCACATGCATGAGCAAGTAGGGGGAGGAGCAGAGGGAAAGGAGAGGGAGATAATCTCCAGCAGACTCTGCATTGAGCAGAGAGCCCCACAACCCTGAGATCATGACCTGAGCTGAAACCAAGAGTCAGATACTTAATTGACTGAGTCAGCCAGGTGCCCCTGCATCCATTCATCAAGTGGTAGGCACTGTAGATAATGCACCTATGAACATCAGGGTGCGTGTTTTCCTTTGAATCAATGTTTTTGTATTCTTTGTGAAAACACCCCATAGGGTGATTACTGGATTGTTGGGTTGTTCTATATTTAAATTTTTGAGAAACCTCCATACAGTTTTTCACAGTGGCTGCACCAGTTTGCATTCCCACCAACATTGCGTGAGTCGTCTCCTTTCTCTGCATCCTTGCAGACACCTGCTGTTTCTTGCGTTTTTGATTTTAGCCATTCTGACAGGTGTGAGGTGGTATCTCATCTTGGTTTTGATTTGCATTTCCCTGATGACCAGTGATGTAGAGCATATTTTCATGTGTCTGCTGACCATTTCGATGTCTTCTTTGGAGAAATATCTTTTCGTGTCTTTTGCCCATTTTTCAATTGGATTATTTGGGGGGTCTTTGAGGTGTTGAGTTGTGTAAGAGACTGTCTTTTTCCCCCTTGAATATTCTTTCCTGCTTTATCGAAGATTAATTGACAATATAATTGTGGGTTCCTTTCTAGTTTTATTTTCTGTTCCAAAGAAGTACATGTCTGTGTTTTGTGAGAGTACCACACTGTCTTCATTACTACAGTTTGGTAATGTAATTTGAAGTCTGGAATTGTGATACCTCCAGCTTTGCTTTTTTTTTTTTCAAAATTGGTTTGACAATTCAGGGTCTTTTCTGGTTCCATATAGATTTTAGGATTTTTTTTGTCCTAGTTCTATGAAAAATGATATTGGTATTTTGATACAGATTTCATTAAATCTGTACATTGCTTTGGGTTGTGTAGACATTTTAACAATATTTGTATTTCCAGTCCATTAGCATGGAATGTCTTTCCATTTCTTTTGATCGTCTTCAATACTTTTTCAGTGTTTTATAGTTTTCAGAGTACAGAACTTTCACTTCTTTGGTTGGGTTTATTCCTGGCCATACTATGTTTTTGGCACAATTGTAAATGGGATTTTCTTAATTTCTCTTTCTGCTGTTTCATTATTAGTGTACAGAAATACAACAGATTCCTACACATTGATTTTGTATCCTGCGACATCACTGAATTCATTTGTCAGTTCTAGAAGTTTTTTGGTGGACTCTTTAGGGTTTTGTATATATTCTATCCTGTCATCTGCAAATAGTGGAAGTTTACTTTTTCCTTCCAGTTTAGATGCCCTTTATTTCTTTTTGTTGTCTGGTTGCTGAGGCTAGGATGTCTAGTGTATGCTGAATAAAAATGGTGGGAGTGGACATCTTTGTCTTATTCCTGACCTTAGGGGAAAGGCTCTCAGCTTTACTCCATTTAGTTTCCCCATGAATTTCACTGTGGATCTTTCATATATGGCTTTTATTATATTGAGGTATGTTGCCTCTAAACCTACTTTGTTGAGGGCTTATATATCATGAATGGATGTTGTATTTTGTCAGATGTTTTTTCTGCATCTATTGAAATGATCATATAGTCTTTATCCTTTCTGTTACTGATGTGACATATCATGTTTGATTTGTGAATATTGAGTCACGCTTGCATCCTAGGAATAAATTCCTTCTGATCATAGTGAACGATTTTTTTAAATGTATTGTTGGATTCTGTTTGCAAGTATTTTTTGGAGGATTTTTGTATCTATGTTCATCAGAGATACTGCCCTGTAGTTCTCTTTTTTTGTAGTGTGTTTATCTGGTTTTGGCATCAATGTGATATTGCCCTCAAAAAAATGAATTTGGAAGCTTTCCTTCTATTTTTTGGAATAGTTTGAGAAGAATATGTATCAACTCTTCTTTGAAGGTTTGATAGAATTTGCTTGTGAGGCCATCTTGTCCTGGACTTTGATTTGTTGGGAATTTTTCAATTACTGATTCAGTCTCTAGTAATCAGTCTATTCAAATTTTTATTTCTTCCTGGTTCACTTTTGGTATTTCATGTGTTTCTAGGAATTTATCCATTTCTTCTTGTTTGTCTCATTTGTTGGCATATAGCTTTTCATAATATTCTCTTACAATTGTTTGTTTCTGTAGTGTTAGTTTTTCTCTCCTCATTCACTGGTGGTGTAGTTTATCTGAGTTCTCTCGCTCTCCTTTTAATGAGTCTGGCTAGCGGTTTATCAAAGAACCAGCTTCTGGTTTCATTGAATTGTTCTATTTTCTTTTTCATTTCTGTATTATTTATTTCTTCTCTAATCTTCTTTATTTCCTTCTTTCTGCTAGTTTTAGGTTTTGTTTGTTCTCTTGCTAGCTTGGTTAGGTATAATGTTTTTTGGGGTTTTTTTGTTTTTGTTTTTTAAAGATTTTATTTATTTGACAGAGAGAAACACAGCTAGAGAGGGAACACAAGCATGGGGAGTGAGAGAGGGAGAAGCAGGCTTCCCAATGAGCAGGGAGCCCGATGTGGGGCTCGATCCCGGGTCTCCGGGATCATGTCCTGAGCCGAAGGCAGTCGCTTAACCAACTGAGCCACCCAGGTGCCCCTATAATGTTAAGTTGCTTATTCACAATTTTTCTTCTCAAGGTAGGCCTGTGCTCCTATAAACTTCCCTCTTAGAACTGTTTTTGCTGCATCCCAAAGGTTTTAGACCATTTTGTTTTCATTTTCATTTGTTTCCATGTACTTTTTTGATTTCTTGTTTGATTTCTTGGTTGACCCATTCATTGTTTAGTAGCATGTTATTTAACCTTCATGTATTTCTGATCTTTCCCGATTGTTTTCTCTGTTTGATTTCCAGTTTCATTACATTGTGGTCAGAAGAGATACATGGTACAACTTTTGATCTTTGTGAATTTGAGGCTGGTTTTGTGGCCTAACATGTGACCTATTCTGCAGAATGTTCTGTGTGCTGGAAAAGAATGTGTATTCTGCTGTTTTAGGATGGAATGCTCTGAATATATCTCTTAAATCAGTCTGGTCCAGTGTGTCATTCAAAGCCACTGTTTCCTTATTGATTTTCTGTTTGGGTGATCTGTCCATCCATGTAAGTGGGGTGTTAAAGTCCCCTATTGTTATTGTATTACTGTTGCTGAGCTCCTTTATGTTTGTTAGTGTCCTCCTTTGTCTCTTTTTACAGACTTTGTTTTAACATCTATTTTGTCCGATATAGGTATTGCTACTTTGGTTTTCTTAGACATCCATTTGCATAATACATGTTTCTCCGTCCCCTCACTTTCAGTATGCAGACATCATTAGGTCTGAAATGAGTCTCTAGTAGGCAGCATTGTAGATAGGTCTTGTTTATTTATCGACTCTGTCACCCTGTGTCATTCGATTGGAACATTTAAGCCATTTATATTCAAAGTAATTACTGACAGATATATATTTATGGCCATTTTGTTACTTGTTTTGTGGTTACTTTTTAATTTTTCTCTGATCCTTTTTTTGTCTCTCTCATGGTTTGCTGGTTTTCTTGCAAAGTGATATATTTAGATTCCTTTCTCTTTGTTTTTTGCACATCTGTACCTTTTTTTGATTTGTGGTTACCACTCAGTTTATATAGGACATCTTCTGTATGTAGCATAGCAGTCTTCATTAAACTAATAATCATTTAATTTTGAACTCATTCTTTAATCCTCTCCCTACTACATTTCAGATATTTGGTATCACATTTTACATCCTTTTATTTTTTGCTCCTCTTTCATTTGCACTGTCTTAATACATTTGTTAATAGAAATGCCTTCTAAGGTGGTTGTACCATGTTTGTCCATGGATTTAGTCTTAAGGTTTCCAAGGACAGTTCCCAAAGAGGGACAAAGCTAAGGGTCATCAGCCAACAATAATCCCAGCAGATGGGAGATAATTTGCCTCATTCCTAAGGAGAAGATCAGGGCTGCACACCAAAGTATCCACTATAGTCCATCCCTTGTACTGTTTGGATCTGCCTGGGAATAGTTCCTCTAGTGCCAGGGACCAGCCTCAGCAGAGATGTGGGTCCCAAACCACAGGATGTCTGGCAGGCGAAATAATGACACAGACACGGAGATCTGATGCAAGCTGACAGACCTGGGTCAGTCAGGAGAGACCTATGAAGCAGGCTCTGGCTCACGCTCTGGCTCTCTAGCTCTGGCTCTGGCCCTCTTGCTCTGCTTCTGTCTCTCTTGCTCTCTGTCTGCTTCTGTTTCTGTTGCTCTCTTTGCTTCTGTCTCTCTCTCTCTCTGCTTCTCTGTTTCTGTCTCTCTTGCTCTCTCTGCTTTTCTGTTTCTGTGTTTCTTTGCAGGCTCTCTGCCTTTGCCTCTGGCTCTGCCTTTGTCTCTCTTGACTTTCAAGGGCCCCAGTCTTTTATTATTCAAAAGTGAGGAAGTTGGGTAGTGCAGTCAAATCTTTAACTGCTTTTGCACTGCCCTAGAGACAGGATTAGTATTGTTACTGCAGGGTACAGAGTGATTGCTTAAACTCACAGAAGTTGAGACCATTGAGGCAGAGGGATCAAGGAATACAGATAAGAGATACAGAGATATGATTTCCAGGAGAGGAGGATTAAATGAACAATATGTCTTAGATAAGCACACAAAGGACATATTGCCCCAGCCCACAGGGTATGTGGCTTTCCGGATTCTTGGGGGGGGGGGGGACTCAGACGGGCTTTCACCCACATCACAGGTACCTCCACCAAAGTTTCTGGTGGCTTGGACATGGTGGGAGGGGTGGATCATGCACCGTCCCCGACACTCTAGCAATGGTTGGTTTCTTTTGTGGGGAAAGTTATAAGAGGGAAGGGGAGTGGTATGACTTAGTCCTAATGGCTCTAGGTCATCTCGAGGTCTTACTGATGTTTGCCATGTCCACCCTCTACTTACCAACAGAGATTCCCTTTCTTGGGGCTACCTCCTGTGCTAGTCTGGGTGGTTTATCTGTAGAGTGACCTAGACTCTTATCTCTTGAAAAACAATGAAAAGTAGCCAATTTTGCTGATTCCTTATAGATGAGATGGCATGGAGTTAGTAGAGATGAAGAGAAATAAACAGTTTCAAACAGAGTAAAGGAAAACTGTTGGAGAAGACTCATCTGGCTGCTGGGCAGAGACTGAGCCACTGAGGGATGAGGATGGAAGGAAGAAGACAGGCGGCTATTGTGTGAGTCCAGATGGGAGACGGTGGCAGCTGTACTTGGGTAGTAGCAATAGAAGTAGGAGGAAGTCATCAGTCTCTATAGATACAGGTATATTTCAAAGATCAACCTTTTTCAGAGGTGAATAAGATTTTGTCTGTGTTATCAAAGAGTTTGAATCAAGTGGTAAAAGGAGCTTTGTAACAGGCTGTTTCAGCACATGATAATAAAGAGTAGGGGTAGATACCTAGAGGAGAGGAGTGGTTATGGAGCCCTTCCCAGGAAAATCTAGGGTAGGACATGGCAGAAATGAACTAGGGAGATAGGTTGGGCCAGCCCATAGAGGGTCTCATAGGCCACATTAAAAACTTGGACTTAATCCTGAAGTGGATATGAACAGTCAAATAATATTATATAAGGAGGCAACACACCCCAGTTCATGACTTCGATTCTCCAAGTCACTCTGGTGAGTGTAAGAGAACTCATGAGTTAAGACTGAAGGCAGGGCAGCCAGGGAAGATATGTAGTTGTCAGCACTAGTCTAAACACTGTATGTGTATAAACTCAGTCCCCAGAAGAGCTCTGTCACATCAGCACTATTAGTATCCACATTTTACAGATACATGGACTCCAGCACAAAGATTCTAATGTAAACTTGCCCAAGTTCATGGGGCCACATGGCTCTAAGCCGGAGGCAGGATTTTAACCCAGGCACTCTGACTGGAGAATTCACGCACTTACACACTGTACTGTACTCCTCTCCTGAAGATAAGAGCCTGGCGATTTGGGGGAAAATAATAGGGTGAGTCTCTTGTATTTTGTCCCAAACCTATTAGCTGTGATTTTGCATTAGTGATACAGTGGTATCCATTAGAGATCCACTCTCCCATCAGTTCCTTTCTTCCTTACTTAGAAGCGTGGACTCTTTTGGTACTTGTGTCTCTTTCTTGCTTTGCAATCCTCTGCTGCCTTTCTGCAGCAACACAGGGTACAGAGCAGATGGTCGGGACATGTCTTTTCAAACAGGATTGTGACATCACCTTGTCAGGTAACCCAAGTCTGTGCTTTTTTTTTTTTTTTTTTTTGTCTTCTCTCAGAATTTCCTTTTGGGGGAATGCATTGGACTTGGCATTTGGTGGGGTGCTTTTCTTCACAGGTTTTGTGTGGGAATAGCTCAAATTAGCTAAATTCACTCACGGCCCCCAGAACATCAGTACTATATGAGATTGTTGTGAAATATACCGGTATCTGGGGAGAAAAGCGTATCTTTGCACTAATCACTGGTTACGCAAACACAGACTGTAAATAGTCATTATGTAACTGTTACTTTTCTAACTGTCCAAATGCAGACAATCTGCATAGTACAAGGAGTTTATCGAGGAAACAGGGCCTGGAGAATGCCAGGCACAGTTTGCAAGGGACACGTCATCTCTGCTGCCTTGCCTCTCATAGAGGACCCCCCAGGACAACGTTATTTCCGTCTCTGTTTGCATTCAAACAGGGAGCCCCTGAGCACGGGCGGCTTTTTCGTGTGGTTGCTAATGATATCATAGTTTCACGAAGCACAATACCTACCGTACCTTAGGTCAAATGTTATCCAAAAAGAGCACCTAACACTGAGGGATTCAAGCCTAAGTGTACTACAGCGAGCCCAAAATAGCCAAGAAGTAGATGGCTCACACAAAGGTAGCGTGTAGCCGCAGTGCCAGGTCAGGGGGACCACAACTGCTGGTACCTCCGTGAGGTTTTCTGTGTCCTTTGTGTCGAGAAACAGAGTGCTTGTGCCTGAGGAGAGTGGGCAGGGGAGGTGGGAAGGGGCAAGCTCAAGGAAGACAACTGTCTGCATCAGAAACCAGGAGAATGAGTTCCATTTGGGAAAGCCAGGAGGGACTGGAAATAAGAGGATGGCTACGGAGCAGGCAGGGTTCCAGAAGCCCCATAATTCGGGGAAACCTAAAGCGCCTGAAAGCATGAAGTTCAGTGGTACGAGCACATACTTGAGAAGCTCTAAAGTTAACCAGCCCTGTCCAACCCTTTCTTCTCCACTCACGTTCCAGGTAAGGCACATTTTTATTTTTGAAATCCAGGTGCACAGTCAGGAGAAGGGAGAAAACAGTGACACCCATCTTTTTAATAAGCATTGCTAGTGGAAGAGAAATTAGCATCACCTTGAATTTTCTGTGATGTCAGTTAAATGAAGGTATTTTATAGCACTTTACAACAAATTAGAATCAACTAAATTGAAAATAAGCCTAGCAGCTGGGATAAGTAATCAGGTAAGTGGCCAGTTTTGCTATTTTTGCTCTGAGTCGAAGACAGAATTTGAATTTCTAATGTCCCTGAGGTGTAGGGCTCACCACTGGGGGAGTGTGATTTCCGGAATGATTGTTGAAGAGGCTAGCGTTTCAGCTTTGCCCTCCAAGTCTACGGCTTGCGTAGCCATGTTCCGTAGAGACTGGCGCTTGCACACAGACATGTACTCCAGACAGAGGGCTGTGAATTCGGGCAGCACAGAGCTTGGCTTTTTGGCGGGACATTACAGAGCAGACTGGAAACAGATGACCTAGAATGGGGTAGTAAATCATCCCCATTAACTGAGCGCCTCTAATGAAGGGACTGAAATTCATAGGAAGACATTGTGGTGACTTGTGAAATCAGCCCAAACCAGAGGAACTATTAGAACACTTTTAGGTTTTAAGGAAATAGTGATTCTGTGCATTTGCTACAGTCCTGTCAGAATGCCCTGACATCATGAATACTAGCTTTGGTGAACAGAAATACACAGCTGAGCTTTTCACTCCATGAGCCAGTGTTTCTTGCATGGATTACTAGATGATTCTAGCATCTGAAATACACTCAGGAAACAGCTCAGGAGGTCAAAAGACACTTGTCAATGGTACCTCTGTTGTGGTTGATGGACCAGGATCTACCTGACATGTGTGCAGGTTGGCTTGTGTGGGTAAAGGAAGAGGAGAAAAAGATGGTGTGGGATGGGGGGAGGGGTTACCATAAAAGAAACTTTACAGATCACCCAGAATGGAAGTATTAAGGGCAACAAAGGAAGATAAAGTGATACTTGTAAGTATGATTTATAAAGAGAAATAGGCCATATTGAGTATATGTTTCACTTTTTTCCTCTGCTGCAGCTGATTAAATGAAATAAACTGATCTGCAGAAAATCCATGTCTCTAGGTTGTTTTAGTCACCCTTAGAGAAACACAAAATAGGCAGATTTCTTTCTCCTCTTTACTTAGATTTTTCTATTGTCAACACTCTTCTCAAAATATTTATCTTAATTTTTTTATCTTAAAGTAGTCACATAACTTTTCAGATACCTAATTACTAAAGCAGCAGTAACTTTCCACATGAAAAATAAAAGCGATACACAGAACTTCCTCTCATTCCTTCAGGAGTCCTTTCTTTTTCCCTAACCAGCAGCACTTACTTGATTTTTCAGTGCTTGAGACTTTAGATTTGGATGCAGAGAGAATGAGGTTTTAAATTTCTGTCATCGTTACCTTCTGATAATCCTGTACCCTAAGCCAGGGGGGGAAGCAGGAAAAGCAGACTTCTCCACCAGAGTATCAAATATATCATGACACCATGGAAGATGGGATAGGTCTCTGATGAATCCTGCTGATACTGAAACCCATCTGCACTACTGAACTCCAGACTGACAGCGTGTAGGGCTTGTCTCTGTTCAGTCAACTCGGGTATTATTGTTCAAGGGGGCTCCTCACTGGTTTGACAGGTTGTTGTGCTCTGAAAGTGTGGACGCAGATGCCCGAGTTGCAGAGGTTATCTGCTGCATCTTGCTGCTTTGGTAAAAATGGGTGCAGAGAATTGAGTGACTTTATAGGCTAGGGGTTCAAAGGCACTGACCTTACTCTTTTCAGAAAAACTCTTCTTTGTAATACCTGTCCTTTGTTTTGTGCTGCCCTCTGCTGGCTAATAAATTTTGTAGCGTTGAGAAAAACCTAGAGCTAGAGAACACTGAGGGGGGGGGCGGCTATCATTTCTACTTTCCACTGGAAAGTAATTTCCCATTTTGCTGTATGAAATGTGGGCTCAATGTATAGTGATGAACTCAGATGCGCTGCAGATATAAATTGTAGAAAATGTGTGAGGCTAATTTGGTTATTTATATGGGCTTTGTAATGGCTATGAAAGAAATAATTTTGCAGCTTATTGCATGATTAGTCAGATTTTCCAAATCATTGATGTGAAAATCCAGTGTTACTGTAAATTATTCGGACACTTTTTCTCCACGTTTCTATTTTTCAGTGGCTGCTAATTTACAGAAGATTGTAGATGATCCCAAAGCTTTAAAAACCTTGACATTTAAGTTGGTAAGTTCTGGAAAGAAGGTAAATATTTTGCCATGCTCTGTCAGCAAGAACTAATCACACAGTTTAATAACCTTCTCTGTAATTCTGTTGCTTCTGTTGCTCTCTTGGGGATCCAAAAAGATTTTTGGATTTGTTCTTTGCCGGTTTAACCATTGGGAATGTTTTCTGACCACGACTGGGAATGTCCTCTTCCCCGAGGATAGCTTGTTTCTCAGTACGTCTTTAAGAGCAGCCATTGGAGAAATCTTGGAGTCTGTGCCATTTTGTCTCCAATTTGTATGGCGCCTGGACCATAGACAAAATTAAACCTAATTCCAACCAACACTCTTAATAAGGCTTTCCTAAAGCAAAAGCCAGGTGATTCTAACTTTAAAAATTGAGGCTGATTGTTGTAGAAATGCTTTAGGTAATTGGAACCGATTGTGGAACTACTCACTGAAGGCTAGTGAACAAAGACATAACATTTTAACTCCACATTTCAAATCATGGTAATAGATTCTCGTAGAGAAGAGGTGTTGCAGCAGTTTTTCTGTGCTAGTAGACTTTAAATTTAAGAACTAGAGCGGCCACAGAGATAGAGATCCTGAGCGTCCTGGCATTGTTCTGAAAGCAAGAGATAGGGTGACCATGGATGGAAATGGGGAGCGGTCCAGTCAAAAGCGACGATTTTCCTGAAAGTTTTAGCAAACAGTACACTAAGTGACTCATTTTAAAACTGTAAATCATAGCAAGAGCCAGTCAGAATGCCGCAGGCAATTTAAGTTATAAATGACTAGCACTTTGCTGTGCACAATATATATTGATGATCTGTCTTTTTTATTTCTCGTGAGAATTTAATGGAAAATGCGCATGACCAAAGACGTGAAATGATTAGCTACAGCAAATGTTAGCCCTGTGCTAATTAACTTTCTGGGTCTTGCTTCACATCTAATTTCAGATGGCTAAGCTGTGTGACTAGTGAAAAACACAAAGATTCTCACAGCAAGAATTTATCCAAAGACATTTGTTTTGTTTTCAGTAACAAAAGAACATTTTACTCATAGAAGGATAAATTAAGAAATTGAAAAATCTGTCTTCTGCTTTGGGACTCATCTGTCACCTCTGTTATTTTTCTAATTCACCTAGGTCTTTGTAAACATATTTCATTCATATGAGAATATATTGATGAGAATGTGGCAGCCCGTGTCAGGATTTCAAGACTGTTAATGTTTCAATGTTTCTTTATTCATTTTTTATAGCGTAAGAAAGAAGTCCTAACATACCACCTCCAGGAGAGGTGCCTAATTTTGAGTTATGTAAGATGGAAGCTTTCTTGCTGGCTTATCCCCCACGCTTATCCCCCACACTCCCTAAACTTGCTTACCTGTGAAACAAATAGCAACCCTGGCCCTTTCCTGTTTCTGTAGGTCTTCGAGAAACACCTAGTGTGTCCTCCCTAAACAGTAAGAAGGTCAAACTCCCCTCGTCTCCTACTCCAAGTCAGTTCATTACTTCTGCGGATTCTCTCACTTGACTCCCATCCTCTTCTCTTCTCCATCCCCACTTCCAGCGATCTAGCTGGAATCTAGCAGGATCTTCTCATCTCCCGAAAGGCACCTTCCATGTCTACAGTCTGCCTCTGTCAGGCCCCATTCACCACCCTGTGGCTGTGGCCAGAGTACTTCTTCTGCACTGCAAAACTCTCCTAAAACCCAAACCCCAGACCAGACCTCCCTTTCAGGCTCCTGCTTTATTAGCCTGCTGTATCTCCCCTCATTCTCTCCTCTCTCCTTCTCATTCTCTGTCTCCTCTTATTTTTGTCGGCTGGCCCTTTGTTTGTGCTTCTCTCTCTCTTACTAAAATATTCGTCCAGCTTCTCTGGGCTGCTGCTTTGGCTCCCTGACTCATAGGCATGTTCCAACTTCCTGCTTCAATTTCACTTTCTCCAGGAAGCCTTCTGTGACATCCAGTCCTGGCTCAGGTGCTCCTCCTCTATTCTCCCCCACGAAGTCCTATCTCTAAGAAGTCTAGAGCCTCCAGGGGTCAGAGGCTACCTTCTAGCATGGTAGCTGGCACAGAGCAGGGGCTTGATATTTAGAATATACCAGAATAATACAAACCTCAGTTAAAAAAAAACTTCAGCCATCATTTTTTTCCTTAACATTTAATTCCTGTAAAATAATTAAGATGGTGATTTCTGCTTCATGCCCTCTTTTTTTACTTATTTTTTTATTTTTTAAAGATTTTATTTATTTGACAGAGAGAAACACAGCAAGAGAAGGAACACAAGCAGGGGGAGAGAGAGAGGGAGAAGCAGGCTTCCCGCTGAGCAGGGATCCCGATGCGGGGCTCGATCCCCGGTCCCCAGGATCATGACCAGAGCCAAAGGCAGTCGCTTAACCGACTGAGCCACCCAGGTGCCCCATGCCCTCTTTTTAGAGTCCCTTAAAATTTCTGGGGCTTGCCTGCAGAAAGAACCAGAAACGCTTTCTTAGGCATCCACTGTTTGCTAGACTGTGCATGAGGTGGCTTACGTCCTTCATCTCAGTTCATTTAATCCTCATGATCCCACGAGATGGTGATATCATTCGGGTGGTTTTCTGTCCCGGGAATCCACGAGTCTGGGGGGCCAACTTGCCCAGGATCATACAGTGTAGATACTGCAAACTCAACTCTGGTCTAGCATCCCAGCCCGTCCTCTCAACCGCTGTTCATCCTGAGAGGAGGGCTCTGCAGCTCGGTGGTTTTATGGTTTTCCGTTTCTCTGTGAATTCCTCCTTTGGATGACAGGATACCTGGACAGTGGCTGAGGTGAATTCTCTCCTGTACTTTAAGCAGATTGAATGGTGTGGGTGTGTCTGGCCCGGGAGCCCCACAGGAAAACCCAGAAGTCTTCCCTTCCCCAATAGCTTGAGAATGGAAATTAATGGCTTTTCCCCAGATTCCAGAGTGAACTTCCGTTTCGGTCACTTCTCTCTCTGTCCAGCCCACATTAAACCTGAGGGGATTTCTTTGTGGTTACTTGTTGTCAGTCAGTTTGAGATCCACTCAATAGAGCTCATTTGAATTGCTTCTTGACCTAATCTTCTGTAGAACACCGACGCCCTGGTATAAAAAGACACAGATTCAAATGCATCTGTCTTCGTTCATCAATTTGGCTATTTTCTTGAAGAATAAAAGAAGATATTTCAGAAGCATTTTTCCTCACAATCTACTGCTGCTGGCGGTCCTTTTATCTCTCAGCTGTTTATCATTTTTATCTCCGAGCTTTCTTTGCTTTCTGAAGGAGAATGTCAGGGGCCTGAAAATCTAAAGAACAAAGTTGTATCTTGGTGATGTGGTTCCTTACCTCAGAGAACAGTGGTATACTCGGGGGATGGTTGGGGTATTTCATAAAAATTACTCTTGTCTGCGTCCTGTCCCAGACATCCTATTGTAATTGCTCTTGGGACAGCCTGGGCTTTCTGCATTTTGAAGGTGTTCCCTGGTGATTCTAGTATTTAGCCCCAGCTGAGAAACATGCTGTTTGTAGATAGCTCAGTCTCTAATCTCCCTTCTCTCCACTCTCTCACCACTCTTTGAAATACTGGGCTCAACTTTGAAAAGGTGGGCTGTCCTTATGTATCTGCTTATATAAGAAAAACAGTCGCCCAGGGAGCAAGGATATTGGCTTTATCAAAAAGTTCATTTACTTCTCTCCCTGCTCAGTGAGATCTTTAGCTTCATTTGGCATATAATAAGTGAAGTATGATTTCCACTGTTGGCATGGTCAGAGGCAGGGCGATTCCCCCCCCCCCCCCCCGTGCCCTGTATATATAGCACTTTTAACAAAGCGGTTCAAGCATAGAGGGCATTTCAGCTCAAGTGTAACATGCTTTGAGTGCAACATCTCAGTACTGTTTTATTGTTGATTATTGTAAACCTTGCCTTGAGACAAGTCTAAATGTTTATGACATTTTTAATCTGCTGCCTTGCAGTTTTATAAAGTAATTGAGTCTTGCAGCTTTCAGTATGAAGTTTTTGAAACTGCATTAGTAAAATATGAAATAAGATAATTCTTTAAGACAGGATACAAATTGTAAGTACGCATAAGTAATATCCAGTTGGTCCACATTTATATGAGCATTACGGATTTTACTTACTAAAGTTAAGTAATATGCAGCAATTTCATAAGCACTGGCGACTCATGACTAACAGGCCTTATTTTTAGAGGTTTTCGGCATAGCCATAGTTGGAGGCTGTGTCACTAGGCAGCATTTCCTGAAGTACAGGTAAAAGGAAGACTGAAAACCACTTAACTTTACCCCCTACTGAAAGGGGAGAAAGGGGAGACAAAAGTCTTAAAGGAGTCTTTCAGTTTGGGAAGATCCAGGTAGAAGCTTTGGGCCTCCAGCTCCAGAGGGAGACAGTGGTTTTCCAAGTGGGGTCCCCACACTGGCAGTGTCAACTTCATCTGGAAACTATCTGATAAAACTAAATTCTGTAGCCACATCCCAGGCCTCCTCAGGGGGGCCTCCTCCACATCCCACCCTCCTTCAGAATCTCAGGGAGGTGGGGCATAGAAATCTGTTTTAACAAGCTCTCCAGGTGATTCTGGTGCATGCTAAAGTTTGAGAACCACTGATAGATCAGAAACTTGGAGCTTATTTGGTGTTTCACGCATTGGGAAGCACTTGGGTAGGACAGTGGTCCTCAAACTCTAACCTTTGAACCACATAGCGAGCTCAAAAATCCCAGGCGCTAGGCACCACCCCAGACCAATTCCATCACAACTTCTGTGTATTTTCCAGTGGTTCCAAAGCCCAGCCAGGTTTGGGGCAGAATATACTAAAACCTTTGTTGTCATTTCAACAATCTTCATAGCGTCTTCACCAGAAGTAGATTCTATCTCAAGAGAACATTCTGCTCATCCATAAAAAGCTGATTTCTCACCTGTTCAGATTTTTTCCCCGACTTTGCAGCAGTTCAGTCTCAACTGCAGGTCCCCCTTCTCATCCTAGTTCTCTGGCAGTTTCCACCACATCTGCAGTTACTGCCTCCACTGGAGTTTTGAACTCCTCAAAGTCATCCAGGAGGGCTGGAAGCAATTTCTTCCAAACTCCTGGTAATGTGGACATTTTTGACCTCTGTCCACGAATCACTCGTGTTCTTAATGGCATCTAGAAAGGTGAATTTTTCCAAAAGGTTTTCAAATTTCTTTGCCCAGATCCATCAGAGAAATCACTCTCTGTGGAAGCTATGGCCTCATGAAATGTATTTCTTAAATAATAGGACTTGAAAGTTGAAAATACTCCTTGACCCATGAGCTATAGAGTGGATGCTGTTTCGCAGGCATGAAAACCACATGAACCTCATTGTCCCATCTCCATTAGAGCTCTTGGGTGACAATATTTTGAAAGGAATCTTCTCTTAGCAGTTCTCAAGAGGGGGGCTTCAAGTATTCAGGAAGCACATTTTATAAGCAAGGGTGCTATCTCTTGTTCCATTTATAGGCCTAGATTCTATAAATCGATCTAGCATAATTCTTAAGAGCCCTAGGATTTTGGAAAGGTAAATGAGCATTGGCTTCAACTTAAGTCCCCAGCTACATTAATTAGCCTCTATCAAGAACCAGCCTGTCCTTTGAAAGTTGAAGCTAGGCTATGAAAGCCCTAGATGGTATCTTTTTCCAATAGAAGACTATTTTGTCTACATTGGAATTCTGTTGGTTAATGTAGCCACCTTCTTTAATTCTCTTAGCTCTGTCTTTTGGAGAACTTACTGCTTCACCTTGTACTTATATATTATATAATAATATATATTATTCCTTAATATATATTAATATATATTCCTCCTCATCTCTCTCAGCCTTCAGAAAATTTAATAGAGAATTAGGGCCTTGCTCTGGGTTAGGCTTGGCTTAAGGGAACATGGTGACAGGTTTGATCTTCTATCCGGACCACTAAAACCTTCTCCATATCAGCATTAAAGCTATTGCATTTTCTTATCATTCATGTGTTCACAAGAGTAGCAATTTCAGTTTCTTTCCAGAACTTTTGTATTCACAGCTTGGCCTAAAGGATGCGAGAGACAGCTTTTGGCCTGTCTTGGCTTTCGCCCTGCCCTCCTCACTGAGTTTAATCACTTCTAGTTTTTGATTTAAAGTGAGAGACATGCAACTCTTCCTTGCACTTGAACACTTAGAGATCATTGTAGGATCATTAGTTGGTCTGATTTAAACAGCATTGTTGGATCTCAGGGACTCAGGAAGCGAGGGAGAGAGACATGGGAATAGCCAGTGAGTGGAATAGTCAGAACACACACAACATTTAGGGATTAAACTCACCATCTTAAATAGGCATGGTCCATGGGCCCCAAAACAAAATTAACATCAAAGATCACTGATGTCCTATTACTATGACAAATATAATGAAAACCTTTAAAAAATCGTGACAATTACCAAAATGGTACACAGACATGAAGTGAGCCAGTGCTGTTGGGAAAATGACACCACCAGACTTCTGTGGCACAGGATTGCCACAAATCTGCAGTTGGTTAAAAAAAAAAAAAAAGTATTATCCAAGAAAGGCAAGAAAGTGAAGTGCAGTAAAGCCAGGTCGGCTCCTATCATGAAGTACCGTGACTGTCTCCAGGAAAAGCACTTGTGAGGTTAAGTTATAGCCTGAACTAGCCATTTTTTTTTTAATCCCCATAGAACAGCATTTTTATTCAGAAAAATAACTGACAAACTGTGATTATTCAGACTAAGGATTTGGCAGATATTTTTTCACAATGAACCAAGTGAGCCTGACACTTCAAGGAAAACAACTGACTGTGTTTTTCATCAATAATACCTTTCGGCTCTCGAGCAGAGAAAGGATTTTGGGAAACTCATATGTGCCACTGGAAGTGTGACAACAGCGCAGTACTTACTTCTCCTGATGAGATTAGTTATGTGTGATATTAATGAATATGATTGGTGGACGTTGTATACTGGAACATTGAGATTTTATAACAAACTGTGTCAGCAGTGGAAGATCTGCATAATTCAGTGATGCTGGGGGAAAAGGTCAGTTCCAACTGCCAGATAGACCACTGGTTTCAATACAGCAGAGTATGTGGTTTCAGATTCCACGATGCAACTAAGTTTTAAGGAACTCTATTTGGCACATCTTGGTATGGTAACAATGATGAGTATCTTTTCATAGGTCTTGTGGCCATCCGTAGGTCTTCTTTGGAGAAATGTCTGTTCATGTCTTCTGCCTATTTTTTAATTGGATTTTTTGGTTTTTGCATGTTGAGTTTCATAAGTTTTTTTTATGTATTCTAGATACTAACCCTTTATTGGGTCTTCTGTGATTCCATACAAATTTTGGGATTTTTTTGTTCTAGTTCTGTGAAAAATGCTGGTGACATTTTGATAGGGTTTGCGTTAAATGTCTAGATTACTTGGGTTGTATAGACATTTTCTGCATCATACATACTGTATCTGTAATTCCATAAGCATAGCATGTCTTTCCCTTTGTGTTGTCTTCAGTTTCTTTCATCGGCATTTTTTTCCTAGCTATCATTATTTTTGGTACAGTGGGACTGTTTTGTCAATTTCTCTTTCTGGCTGCTTCATTATTGGTGTATAGAAAATGCCACAGATTTCTGTACATTTTGTCTCCCGTGACTTTACTAAGTCAGTTATAGAAGTTTTGGATTTTCTTTGGGTTTTCTATATAAAGTAGCATGTCACCTATGTATAGTGAAAGTTTTCCTTCTCCATCGATTTGGATGCCTTTTACATTTTTTTCTTGTTGTCTGGTTGTTGTGGGTAGGACTTCCAGTATTATGTTGAATAAAAATGGTGAGACTGGAGGTCTTTGTCTTGTTCCTGACCTTAGGGGAAACATTAAGGATGGTAACTGTTGGTTTTTCAGAGATGGGCTTTATTATGTTAAGGTATATTCCCTTTGTTACGGTCTTTCATCATAAATGGCTGTTTTACTTTGTCAAATGCTTTTTCTGTGCCCATTGACATCATATGGTTCTTTTCTCTTATTGGTGTGATCGATCACACTGATTTATGAATATTAAACCACCCCTGCATACCAGAAATAAATCCCACTTGATCGTGGTGAATGATTTTTTTTTAAAGCATAAGCTTTGAAGTCCTTGATAATTTATAAGAGTATAAAGGACCTTTATTTGTAAATTATATGTCTGATGAGGGGTTAATATCTAAAATACATAAAGAACTACAACTCAATGACAACCAAAAGCAAGTAATCTAATTAAAAAATTAGTAGAGACTTTGGACACAGAAACAAACTGAGGGACTTGGAGGGAGGGGGGTGGAGGGACGGGAGGGCCTGGTGGTGGGTACTGGGGGCGCCTATTGCCTGGAGCACTGGGTGTGGGGAATGGGGAATGAATCTTGGAACACTGGGAAAAAAATTTAAGTAACAATAAAAAAAAAAAATGAGCAGAGGCAAAAAAAAAAAAAAGAGTATAAAGGGTAATTGAGACCAAGACGTTTGAGAACTGCTGCCTTCAGGTAATCCCTTTGCTCTAGAATCCAGACTCATTTGCTCTTGCCCTCAGGGTGTCGCAGGCCAGGGTAGTGGGAGAAGAAGAGCCTAGTGCATGAATGAAAGCCAGACACCTTGGCCTGTGATTCTGCCAGGAAATGGAATGTTCCAGTCTGTAGCCACAGGAGGCACTGGGGCAGAGGGTGAGAGATGGACTTCCTGTGTGATCTACCCACAATAACCACTGTTTTGATCAACCATGCACATTGTAAATTCTCACTTCTTTTACTCTTTGTTACAAGGGGAGTTGAAGATTTCTCCTTTAACTGCTATTGGATATTTTATTTCTCATCACTTCAACCTCGTGCTATTCCCATTGCTAAATTTCTGATGGATCTTTGACGTGCACCATGTACTTCTCATTGGCGAGTCCCTCCTTGTCACTGCCAACAGCCATCCTTGCTCCTGCAGTGTTTGTCTTTTGTCTCTTAATTATACACAGTGTGTCTGCCCCCATGCACTGCATTGAGTAAATGATGTTAGCAGGGGTGGAGTAAGAAAGGAAGGGTTAGGGAGATACACAAATCATTGGGGGTGGGGAGGGGTGGGTGGTGATTCTGATCTTTCTACCCCTGACAACACAAACAGTGAAAATTGCACTTTACTGAACACCTTGTCAACTAAAACTAGAGAAATCATTCGACTGGGAGAGGGAGGTGCCTTGCAAATTTTCATATTAAGAATGTGCCTGAGGCTGCTTTACTCTGGAATAGCCTCAGATCTAAAAATTTACAAAGTAAATTTTTAAAATGCCAACTTCTACTTCTACCCTTTAGGGTATTGATTTTCTTATATAAGCCTAACTACGGACACCATTATTTTAAAGATAATTACTTAAAAATACTCAAGTTCTATATTCTAATTAGCAGCTTATTGTAAGGGAAAATGTTGAGGGTGACAAAGGACTGAGTTTATGCACTGGTTTTTGGAGAGGTGCAAAGCAGGTCCATCCTTTGTGATGATTGGAAAGGGTTTTTTTTAGCATGGGAAACTAATTGATAATACTTTAGCAGGAATTAGGCCAAGAAAAGGTCTGTATGGTCCTTTGGTGATTAATTGCCCATTCCCAGTGATTTATCAAACTTTTTTCTCCCCACTTATACTTACATAATGTCAGATTTGGGTTTATGCACTCCGAAGAGGTGGCCTGGATGAGTACCATGTGTGTAAGAGAGAGAAAGAGAGGGAGGTGAAAACAAAACATAAACTTTTGAATGAGGACAAGTGGGGAGTTTGATGAGCAATGACTTGTTTCCAGTTCCTTTTAATTTTGAAGGAAAAAAATCAAAGTATTTGACACAATATAAGTTGGGCCAATTTTAGGCAATACGTGTTCTAAAATATTATAAACAAAATTCTATTATGGAAAAAATAACTTACCTATTATGACCCCTTCTACTTGGTAACCACTTTTTTCCTGGGCAGTTTTATAGAGGATGCTTCATAGAGGATGCATATTACCCTCAGTGACTTATTAAATTGTTTTTGCTCATTTTCATAATTTTTCTTTTTATGAAAATCTGTCCTTAATTCCCTTCATATATTTCACCCTTCCCCTCACCCAACCCCTTCTTTCTGGCAATCTCCTGTTTGTTCTCTATATTTAGAGTCTATTTTATTGTTGTTCATTTGTGTTTTAAATTCCACATATAAATGAAATATGATATCTGACCTTCTCTGGCTAACTTATCTCACTTAGCATATTATCCTTTAGGTCCATCCTTGTTGCAGATGGCAAGATCTTACTCCTTTTTGTGGATGAGTAATATTGAATGTTCTATATATTCCATATATTTATCCATTTATCTATAGATGGACGTTTGGTTTGATATTTTGGCTACTTTAAATGATGCTGCAATAAACATAGGGGTGCATATATCCTTTCAAATTAGTGTTTCAGTTTTCCTTGAGTAAATACCTAGTAGTAGAACTACTGGAGCATATAGTATTGTTACTTTTAGCTTTTTGCAGAACCTCCATACTCTTTTCCACCGCGTTGTACCATCTTTCATTCCCAGCCAACAGTGCACAAAGGATACCTCTTGATGTTATTTCTTGTCTTCTGATACTAGCCATTCTGACAGATATGAGGTGATATCTTATTTGATTTTGATTACATTTCCCTGATGATTAGTGATGTGGAACATCTTTTCATGTGTACGTTGGTCATCTGTCTTCTTTGGAAAAATGTTCAGGTTCTCTGTCCATTTTTTATTGGGTTATGGGGGGGTTATTGAGTTGTAGGAATATTTTAGATTACTGACCCCCCTTATTAGATACAGGATTTGCAAATATCTGCTTCCATTTAGTAGGTTGCTTTTTTCATTTTTGCTTTTGCTGTGCGGAAGTTTCTTATTTTAGTGTAGTTCCAAAGTTTGTTAGCTTTGTTACCCTTACCTGAGGAGACAGGTCCAAAAAATTGTTGCTCAGGCTTATGTAGAAGAGATTACTGCCCATGTTTTTTGTAGGATTTTGGTGGTTTTAGGTCTTCAATTCACTTCTTTATTTTTTTGTGTATAAGAAAGTGACATAGTTTCATTCTTTGCATGTAGTTTTCCAGTTTTCTCAGCACCATTTATTGAAGAGATTGTCTTTTCCTCATTGTATACTCTTGCCCCCGCCCTTTTTTTTGGTAGATTAGTTGACCATATACGTATGGGTATGTTTCTGGGCTCGCTCTCATGTTCCATTGATCTGTGTGTTTTTATGCAGGTACCATAGTATTTTGATTACTATAACTTTGCAGTATATCTTGAAATCTGGGATTGTGATACCTCCCGGCTTTGTTCTTCTTTCTCAAGATTGCTTTGGCTATTTGGAGTCTTTTGTGGTTCCATACAAACTGATTATTTGCTCTAGTTCTGTGAAAAATATTATTGGTATTTTGATAAGGATTGCATTGGGTAATGTGGATATTTTAATAATTCTTTCAGTCCATGAGCATGGTATATCTTTCCATTTGTGTCTTCAGCTTCTTTCATTAGTATCTCATTTTCAGAGTATAGGTCTTTCACGTTTTTGGTTAAATTTATTCCAAGGTATTTTATCATAATGCTTTAAAATGATTAAATATAATTTCAAATTTGAGCTCCTTAAAGTCACTTTCTTGGCAATCATTGACAATTTCAAAGGTTTAAGCCTGGAAACTGGTATTTTAATGGAAGCAAATCCCTTCCCCTCTATTTTCTGCACTTGATAGCATGGTGACCAGATTTGTTACAGTTTCTCTGTCCTGGAAGACATGGGACACTGGCCCCATACAGACTGTGTCTTTGTTTGGATCAACTAGCACTGAAGGCATCTTTTTCTTTTCAGGCTTCAGGCTGTGATGGGTCCGAGATTCCTGATGAAGTGAAGCTGATTGGGTTTGCTCAGTTGAGTGTCAGCTGATGTATGTTCTTTGACATCTCCCTGATCTGTCATGCCCTCCACCTCACAACACTCCCCTAATCTTCTTTCTTCCACCCTCTATCCCACCCCCTCACTCCCAGTTCCCACAAAATCAGAAGATTGTGAAGAGTCAGGCTTCAATGAAATGGGATAAAAAAGAATTTTTTTAAACCTACAACACTCCGAGTTCTGCTTTATTCTCTAGCAATCCACAGTATGAGAACAAGCAAATGCCACAGCTGCACGACAGTTGCTCATTTTTCCAAAAGCTATGTAATATTCTTAGCAATCAATTCGGATATCCCTTAAATGAAAAGAATCTGAAATACTCAGGTGGTCCTATTTATTGGCAACAAAAGGAATTTTTTTCTATCAGAAGCCTATTTCTTCTCTCATTGTTGTTCTTTCTGTTCTACTTTAATTGTACATCTGACAATACTGCCTCTTTTACGTTGTACTTAGAAATTAATATACTTATAAAATTAAGATTTATTAGCCAAACTTGAATTCTAGTTTTAAAACTGACTGTGAATTTTATTTTTCATATATTTATGCATTACACACCTTAGCTATAAGAAGAAAAGTTTTTGATTATATGCTTCTTGCAGTTAATCTCTTGTTATTTAAACAAAAAAATTTCAGGTCTATCTTTGGAGTATTTATAACTTGATTTTTGAAATGACTGAATCAAAGAACTAGGATGTTTATTCTTTTGGTTTGTTTGCTGAAAAACCAAGCCACAATCTGTCTCTTGGGAGAGGGAGGTGCCTTGCAAATTTTCATATTAAGAATGTGCCTGAGGCTGCTTTACTCTGGAATAGCCTCAGATCTAAAATTTCCTCTACATCAAGTGGCATATGTAAGTTTTTGCTTCATTGGAATGTCTAGAATGCTATATAAAATGTTGCCATTCTATTAGACTGCTCATTATGTACCCATCTCCGATTTGACTTCTCCTTAAGTAATGGGAGTTGGTGTTCCAAAGGTGATAAACTTGAAGCTACCAGAATCTGAGTTTTACTTGAAATTCTGCAGAATACCCAGATGGAGTGAAAAATAGAAAGGGTTTTGTGCAATGACTTAAAAGGTAAAATGCTGTTACGTTTCAAGAATAAATACTTTCAACCCCAGTAGCCCTCTGCTTGACTATGTATTATGGATAGTAAACCTTAGGATTTTTAAAATTGGAGTCTAAACTTTCAGGGAGGTGGGCTCCCAGGATGGTACCATTGCTCTTTCCTAGCTAACCCTAGATATGGCAGCTCTTTAATGTACTTTAAAAAGCAAATATATATTACTAAGGAAAGAAAAAATTATTTATAATTGCCTTGTCATAATTGTTAAGGTGTTCTAGAGCCATTTGCATACAATTTAATGTAATTTCATTCCATTCTATTGTTTACACAACGATTACTCAAAGATGACTGCAAAGGTAAAAGGAAAATAAAAGTGTATTGCACAAGGTGATTGTGTCCCCTTGTTTCCTTCCTCCTTCAGGGATGGCCTGCCTGATGGTGGAGCTAGTTAGCACCTACACGCCTTCCTAAGAACTAGAGCAAAGAAAAGTGCGCTTAAGGGAACAAGGCACCATTCAGTCAAAATATTTTGACAAATATTTACACTCCATGTAGACAGAATGTTTGAATTCAAACCATAGAGCTACAGGGAACAAGAGAAAAGTGATTCCTTACCATGGCTTCTTCTCAGCCCGGAGGTTTAGAGAGCTTACAACTTTTCTACTTCCAGAGCCGGGCTTCTAATAGCCAGAGCATATTCTTAACATTGTACACCTTGTGGCCAAAACCCATGTAAGACAAGCCCTTCATCAGCTACTGATAAAGTAAAACATACTTGAAGAACTGGAGCACCCTTGTCTTGCAACATCGTACAAAGTATCATAGAACAATATATACTCCTAATCCCGTCTTTACTGATTTTATAGGAATATATATAAACTCTCTCAAATACTAAGACAAAGATGATCTTAAAATGAAGGGACCGTAAGAACTGGTTAATAGTATGAATACCAGGGCCAAGTCCGAGCAGAGAAGTTAACTAAAGTTCTGCACAACTGCTGGAGGCAGACAAAGGCCAGCAACCAACCCACCAGTCACAGAGCGGTATCTGAGCAGACACAGCCCCCTCTTGCACATTTTTTAAAGTTAGGAGAAATACATTTTTTTCCTAGTACTAGAGCTGGGAATGAAATTTTCTCTAGGAAATTAAACATATATTCAGAACCCTCAAAACTCTCCAAACAGCCCTACAATACACACATAGTAAGTTTTGAACACTCTTACCTTTTCTAGCACTTTCAGCAGAGGCCCAAAGGTAGGTTACATGACAGGAAGTGCCAGTCATCAAGGAGCTGAGCGCGTGGTCCAAGCAGTTACAGTAATCAGAAAGTGTAAGGGCATGAGTGCACAGTATATCCTTTCATCAGTCCTACATGATTAACCAAGCTTTTGATTAAAGAGGACATTCAGCAATGCGGTGTTGTGAGCCTGTTCACTGGCAGGGACCTAAACATTACTGAACACATATTTGGTAATAATCTGGACAGATTCCTGTGCTTTGACAAACCTGTGGGTTCACAACCCCTTGGTAAAATCAAGGCACCAGAATCTCTGTCTAAATACATATAAAACCTGTTCTGCATCCAGCATGCTTCTATCATGATTAGTTTGCAAAGTCATAAAATAGAAGCAAATTCTCTTTTATCTCATTTTAGCTCCAGTATATTGTCCTTATGTGAACAAATGGTTTCCTGTATTTAAAACAACTTTTAGAGGGGTCCCTAGGTGGCTCAGTTGGTTAAGCATCCAACTCTTGGTTTCACCTCAGGTCTTGATCTCAGGGTCGTGAGTTCAAGCTCCATGTTGGGCTCCATGCTGGGTGTGGAGCCTGCTTAAGAAAAATAAAAACTTTTAGAGACACCTATAAATCGTGTGTGATGAAAATTTTTCTAAAAAAAAAAAAAAAGTACTCTTGTAAAGTTTCCTATGTGTTCCATATCTTATGTGCTGGTAAAATAAATATGGCAGAAGGCCACCTCCTCTTCATGACTGAGTAGGGTGAGGTAGTAGTCTTTAGGGGAAGACCCAAGAATACCCTAAAAAAAAAATAGTCCTATATACAATGGTTTTAGCATTTAAAAATTTCATACTCATATTTTTCAGTCATTCATTTCAGTAATGCTCATATAGTCTATTTAGTTTTAAGCAATATATCTCCCAGGTGAACGCTCTGAATTAAATTACAGAGTTGGTGAGTATGAGCCAACTCACACTGGAAGACTTTTGTCAAAAATTAGGATTTCAGGGGTGCCTGGGTGGCTCAGTTAAGCGACTGCCTTCGGCTCAGGTCATGATCCCCGAGACCCAGGATCGAGTCCCATATCAGGCTCCCTGCTCAGTGGGAAGCCTGCTTCTCACTCTCTCACTCCCTCTGCTTGTGTTCCCTCTCTGGCTGTGTTTCTGTCAAATAAAATCTTAAAAAAAAATTAGGATTTCATTTGACAGTAAATGATCTTAGGTTTTCTTTTTCCTTGGAAACCTATTTGATAACAGAAGCTGTTGCTTAGTGAGGTCCATTTAGGTTGTGATAGGAAAAAAATCACACGATCAATTTAAAATAAAATGATTATCCATTCCTTTTAAGTGAGAACCTGCCTCTAGCTCATCCATACGTGGCTTTATACAGTTAAGATTCACTTACAGGGAACTCAGATACACCTTGGTTTTGAGGCACACATTTATTGTCAAAGCGGTTAGGCTAGCTAACTACTCTTGAGTCTCACCAGGATACACAGGTTCAGTGTGTATCGTGTCCCACAGTGGAGGTACTAGAACATTCTCCCTTAGGCCCAGAATGTCGCAGCCTAGAACCGGGGAATGCTTTCCAGGGTTCTAAGTTTCAAGACGTCTATGACTTGGCCTAACAGGCATAAACAAATGGGTTTCAAGGGATAATTTCCATTGTATATCTGCATGAGCTAAAAATTCTAGTGCAAGGGGTTTGATTATAAGTGAATGTTATCTTTAAACTGATGCAACCTGCCTGGAGTTTGGGGCTTGGGATGTGTACACTCAGGAATAATAAAAACATGTTAATGCATATAACTAGTGCAGACAGAATACATGTTGAAATGATGAAGGGACTATCAACACGTAAACCACCACAAAAGGAAGGGGGGTTGCTGCACTCCACTGAAAAAGACAAGGCATAAAAAATGGTCAAAAATTCATTTCCAAAATGTCCCAGTGGTTGCCCAGGTGATATTTTGCCATGGGGAAAATGCATGGTCAAATAACAATATCCATTTATCTGCCCACCACCCCCCCGCCCACCCGTTGCTCACCAAACCTAGCCAAGGAGTTTGGGAATCTGAGAAGAGTGAAGAAAAATTCACCCAATTAGGTTATCAGCCACAGTGTATCTTGTGCCAAACCAACGGGTGCGTTTTTAATCGAGCATCCCCAGGTGAAAAAGCTAAGAGAGATACATAAAACTTCCCCCTACTTGAGTTATAAGCATATAAAACATTAGCTGAAGTTTATTGAGCCCGTGTAATTTAGCTCATAACTCATCAAAGGGCAGGGAATGTTATTAAAAGTTATAATCTTATGCTATTGTTATTTGAATTTGCTACAGAATGATGAAAGGGCAGTCATGAAATAATCATTCCTATATTGTATTTATCCCTCATGTAGAAAACCGGCTTGAGAAACCGAGACTTGTGATTTATCACAGAGGAAGCTGGCCTATTGTCTAAATAGAATATTCGGTAAAATAGCAGGCACATGATACTGGGAGGAGGAGGAGGATAGTGTGCTTCTTTACAAAATGGTATAGACAGTCCTCTGGTCTAACCTTCACTCAGACCAAGGGTACTGAACAATTCCCACAGCACTTACGTGTATTAAGTAACCAAGTTCAAAAGGACTAGTGATCAGAGTAAGGGTGCATATGCTCAGATTTTTCACATACCTCAGTCTTTGTTTCTCCTCTCTCCAAAGTCTATGGGATTCTGAAAAAGGAAATAAGAGAATCAAAACAAAGTGGGGGATTGAGGAAGAGGCATACTGAAGTGCCAGCACCAGGCATGCATGTTACTGGGAAACCCTGAATTCAGATCCAGTACTTTTTCCAACACTCTGAAGTTGGCTGTACACGTTATCTGGTCTGGTTCACGTGGTAATCCTGTGATGATGTTTATGTGTACATTGAGTAACAAGGTAAGATCTAATTCTCTTTGTGAGTTGTAGCCAGTAAGTGTGAAAGTCAGTGCTTTAAACACATTTGAATGTTTTTTTTTAAATTGTTCTTGCAGCCAAGAGCAATAACTTTTCTAA
Organism: Spilogale gracilis; assembly: GCA_004023965.1. Lineage (NCBI taxonomy): Eukaryota > Metazoa > Chordata > Mammalia > Carnivora > Mephitidae > Spilogale > Spilogale gracilis. The sequence continues at coordinate 45,455 of PITA01012906.1, forward strand.
GCACGTTATATCATCTCATTTAATCTTAAACGACTCTGTTGGTGGGTTATTTTATCAGCCCATGTTACACATGAGAGAACTAAGCCTTGGAAGGCCAAGTGCCTAAGTTCACACAGTCAGTGTCAAGCATGTGGCGGGAACCTGAACGAAGATAAATCTGGTTCTAAAGCCACCACCCACAACTACATCAGACAACTTCTCCATGTGATACAAGACACATGTTACTGCAGGCTTTCTTCCTACCGGGCACCAAACCAGAGATTTCTAACTCACCGTCCTCAAGCCTCCCAACAACTCTGGGAAACTGGCTTCATTATGCAGGCTATCGGTGAAGAAATAGTTATACGAAGGTCTGAAGTAACTTCTCCAAGGTCCACCAGCTAGTAGGTAACAAAGAGGAACTGAATCCAAGTCGGGTGGGCGCCAAAGCATTTCCACTGTACAATAGAGAGCTGCCTCTCTAAGGGCCATCCAGGAAGGTAAGTAATTTTTCTGAGATCAAAGAATGAGAGATATTGTTTGAGAAGGGATGGTTTCAGTCTGATTAAGTGCCTTTTAAAAAGATAATAAAGGAATCTAAACAAAAAAATAAACCAATTACATTCTTTAGTAATAAAATATAAGACCAAAATAGCTTCTGCTCAGGCTTTGTTGCCGACAGTCAGTGTGACCTCGCTTAGGTTCCATTTCATTTTGCTAAGCCTCAGTGTACTCATTTTTAGACTGAGAGAGATTAATTAATTGATCATTAACTTCCTTTCCAATATGAACATTCTAGGGGCCTAATTGAGCAGAGAAATGAATAAACTGGTACTGCTAGACTGTACCGGTCCATCCATTCAGCTCTAACAATTGAGCTGTTGGTGAATTGGGTTTTAGAAATCCTATTAATTAGGATCCTTTGTTATAGCAAATAGTTGTACAGGGAAAGTCAGGATCAACCTAGTTGAAGTTAAAAAGATTGGGTATGTTAATTAGCTTGGCTGTGGTGATATGTATATTGAAATCTCAAGTTGTACACCTTAAATATATGTTGTTTTCATTTCTCAATTATACCTGTAGACATAGTCTTAACATATTTAAAGTATGTCTATTTCTGGAACTTCAATAAGAACCATTCCACCAAGCTCTTTCTTTCCCCATAGAGCTCCTGTTGCGAGAGGAGAGGCAGGAAGTGTGTTGGGGAAAGGAGGGAGACACCTGACCAAACATCCTACCCACTCACACTGGCACTCATGGGTAAAAGCAGCCACAGCATTCCTGTTGACTCCAAAGAGCTAAGTCAAAACCAAAATCTCAGAAATTGTATCTTCCTATTATTTCTAGCATTTCTGTTTTATAATTAATGACTAAACTAAAATTATTAAAAATAGCTAACATTAGGAGCATCTGGGTAGCTTGGATGGTTAAGTGTCTGCCTTTGACTCAGGTCATGATACCAAGGTCCTGGGATGGAGCCCCACATCAGGCTCCTTGCTCAATGGGAGTCTGGTTCTCCCTCTTCTTTTGCCTCTCCCCCTACTTATGCTGTCTTTCTCTCAAGTGAGTAAATAAAATCTTTTAAAAAATTACTTAGGGGTGCCTGGGTGGCTCAGTTGGTTAAGCGACTGCCTTCGTCTCAGGTCATGATCCCGGAGACCCGGGTTCGAGTCCCACATTGGGCTCCCTGCTCGGCGGGAAGCCTGCTTCTCCCTCTCTCACTCCCTCTGCTTGTGTTCCCTCTCTGGCTCTGTTTCTCTCTGTCAAATAAATAAAATCTTTAAAAAAAAAAATAGGAGAGACAAGTTTAAAAAAAAATACTAAACACAGTAACTACCTTATTCCAAATGTTTCTCATATGTATGATCTGTTAATCTTATAACTATGCAAAGCAGGTATGCCTGTGTCCAAATTACAGATAAAGGAAATGAAGTTCAGAGGAATTCAGTACCTTTTCCAAGATCAACATCTAGTAAATGGCAGTATGGGAATTTGAATTCACATGTATCTTCCTACTATGCCAACTGCCTCCCAGTTAAATCTGCATTTTCCCTATTTTTATTATGTTTTTTGATTGCCTTCTAATCAACCAGTAGAGTAGAAGCTGTTTACAGGAGTAGTTAGTTGCAAAGGAAACTTGGTAATGTTGTCTGGTACAGACCCTTACTCAACATGTGTTGGAAAATACAACATAACTGGTAGAAAAAAAATAATCACTAGGATACATATATTGTTAAAAACCAGTGACTGCAATCAGACTAGCAAAGAATCCAAGTATAAAAATTGCAAATGGCAGTTACAGGATGATCAAGAAAAGGACAGTCTGGCTGGGTAGTAGCATTTTCAGCTGTTCCTCTGTGTTGGCAGCCTTTCAAACGCACACAACTACTACATGCATTAGTATAAGGAAGACTCTGTTATCACCACAGTCAGCTGTGTAAAATGATTTTGAGAGTGACTGACAGATAAGTAGACTTGAAGTAGCAAATTGCTGAAAAGATCAGTTCAGAACTGTGAAACAGAATGATGCTTCGGTGTGAGTTAAAAGAGAAAGGGTTGACATGTCCATCACTAGAGCCACCTTGGGGATCAGTCAAGGATTTCTTCAACTTCTCTATACCAGCATGGTATAGAATAAGGTTCAAATTCTCACTGAAGTATCACCTGGACAATGCTCACTACCATAAAATTCACCTTTTGAGTCTAAATCCTTTCTGTCCTTCATTTTGTATAGCTCTTTGCCCTCCATCAGAAAGATAGGAGACTTGTACTTAAACACTGATATAACGCTGGGTTCCATGTAATAAACCCTGTACATTTCACGAAATAGTTTGGTGTTGCCTCTTAAGACTGTAATCAGTGTCTGTGCCCCATTTGTGCAGGGAGCCTCTCTATCTGATCATTGAGCTCCAGAGTATTTTACAGCAAAGCAATCTGGACAATCTAGACAATTAGGCACTTATGAAGAGAGCCAAACCATGGAAATAAGAACCCTGTCACTATTCTATATATATGTAAGACTTGACTTAGACAAACTGTGCAATAATCAGATGAATGAATGTTATTATAATTATACAATTCCCTCAAATTTAGACTTACTAAATATATTTTTTAAAAGATAACAGGTTTTCAGAGGTAATCTATTCTAATCTCCTGGCAATCTTTCTTAGGACCCAGGCTTTCTGATTCCCAGCCTTGTGTTTTTTTCTGCTTTGCGTAGAAAGAAATTCCCTTACTATTAAAAAGAGAAATACCAGACACCTGGGTGGCTCAGTGGGTTAGGCCTTCACCTTCGGCTCAGGTCATGATCTCATGGTCCTGGGATCCGGGCCCGCATTGGTCTCTCTGCTCAGCATGGAGCCTGCTTCTTCGTCTCTCTCTGCCTGCCTCTCTGCCTACTTGTGATCTCTCTCTCTGTCAAATAAATAACATCTTTAAAAAAATACCATACAAATATGAGACCAATTTTTTGAGTGGGACCAATGTTTGTGTTTCCGAAGATTTTAATATTAGAAGGAATATGTTAAATGTAGGTGATCTCAAAAATACTGTCCAGAGAGACACCAGGTTAATAATAACCACACTGAGTACACAAGGAGATATTCTATATGTAAACAAAGTTTCATCAAATCACCTTGAAACACTTAGCTGCAGAAAATATATTAATTTTTCAACAATGACTCAGCCAGAGAAACTTATCTACTCCTGTGTTATCTGCTGAAGACAGTTAAAGGCTCCATATTCATTCTTTGTCCTTGAGCTTGCAACTGATGTCTACAAGGTGGTTGGTTTTGGAAAGTCAAGCTCAAAAGAGCTCTGTGACCAAAGCCCATTCAAAATGAGAAAGGGAAGCCAGGCACTCAACTATGCGGATTTTTTCTTCAAGCATATTCTTAGAAGAGCAACATTTTCTCCACTTAGCCCAAGACACAGGAGGATAGGACTGTAGTTGTCAAATTTTAGAGCTTCTTATGTGAACATGGAGCCTTGCAATACCTTGTATTGGTCTTATGAAAATACAATCAGTCCCTGGCCCACCAAAAAAAAAGTTCTTATGTGTAAATTGAATCCTGTCTCCTTTCCCAATGCTTTTCTTCTACTAAAGACTCCCCTTGCTGTCCTGGGAATAGAGATAGAGAGCTAAGGGTCTCTAAGTTGTCTGGTTACTCAACAACTCTATGATCTCTCCTACTTTCTTCTGCTCTACTTCAGATGCACCCAACTTCCTTGTTGCTCTTTTAAAACACCAGGCACTGCTTTAGTTTTTCCTGTGGAAACAGGCTTCTCCCAGTTCTCCTTGGCTAATTCCCTCTCCTCCAAGTCTTTGCATAAGTGTTACTTCCTCAATGAGGCCTCCATGAGCTTTGTATTTAAAATTGAAACCTTCAAGAGGTGGTCCAAGATGGCAGCATAAGAAGACCCTGACCTCGCCTCCTTTCACAAACACACTAAATCTCCACCTATACACAGAGTGGTCCCCCGTGAAGAACTGAGAGCTTATTGAACAGCATGAAAAAAAAAATGATACGTTCACCTGTGGACCTCACCCACCAACCTGGCCTTGGCAGGAGCTGTCCCAGTTCCCTCCCACAGTGGGCCAGTACAAACCTTGCTATCACCATATCCCAGCACATTTTTCTGCAGACCAGCCCCCACCTCCCTCCACATGCTCTTAGCCAGAGTCCTTCCAAAGTGGCACCACAAGCATGGCATTGTGCAAGCAGCCCCGACGGGTTAGCACCACCCCAAAGTGACTCCTGCTCCAGGGAGAGGACAAGAAAACCACACATACTGGTTCACCTGCAGCCCCAGCAGTGGGCTGGTTGCAGACATTTGCTCTGACTGCATGCCCCACCCACCAACAAAAGCTTTTCAGGGGATAACACAGGGAGAACATCCCATATTTGTTGCTACTGCAGCCTTACTGAGTCTACGTGCTCTGTCCTAAGTTTGATCTCATTCTGAAAGCACTAAATTTTTAATCACTGTACCACACCCCCCCCACATACACACACACACACACACACACACACACACACACACCATCTTGGCTAACTCAAGCCCAAGGCAGCCCAAGACCGGCTACTAACAACATAGGGACCAAACTTTACCCACAACAGGCAAAGAGAGCCACTGCAGACAACTAGACTGAAGACAAATGTGGCTAAGCCACAATAGTAGGGTGGATGCAACACATATAGGAGGACCTTGAAGTACCAAGTTCTGGTGAACTGGAAACATTGCACAACAGTGCACCACAGGACCTCTTCTTCTTAAGGCCACTACTTTCAAGAGCAGGAGATGTAGCTGACTTTCCTAATACACAGAAATAGACACAGCAAGTTAGGCAAAGTGAGGAGATAGAGGAATATGTACCAGATGAAAGAACAAGACAACATCCTAGCAAGAGAAGTAAGCAAAATGGAGAGAAGAAAGAGCACTGGGACTTGAGTAGAGGACCTCAGTGAGACCCTCAACAACAAATAAACAGAAAACATAAAGAATCAATCAGAGGCAAAGGACTCAATAACTGAAACTAAAATTACACTAGAGGGAATACATAGTAGACTAAAAGAAGCAGAAGAATGGATTAGTGACTTGGAGGACAAAGTAACAGAAAGCAGTCAAGCTGAAGAGGATAAAGAAAAAAGAAAGGGGAAAAAAAGAATAGAATAGGGAAACTGAGCATCGTCATCAAGTGTAATAACATTTGCATTATAGGGATCCCAGAAGAATACAGAGAAAAGAGGGAAGAAAAAATTTCTCATTTTTTTAAAGATACTATTTAATTGACAGAAACACAGCTAAAGGGGTGAATACAAGCAGGGGAAGTGAGAGGGAGAAGCAGGCTTCCAACCGAGCAGGGAGCCCCGGGCTCAATCCCAGGACTCTGGGATCATGACCTGAGCCAAAGGCAGATGCTTAAAGACTGAGCCACCCAGACACCCCAGGAGCAAAAAAATTGAAAAAATAATAGTCAAAACCTTCCTGAATCTTGGGAAGGAAACAGAAATCCAGAACCAGGAAACAGAGAGCCCACGACAAAAATAAGCCCAAGGAAGTCTACAAAAACACATATAGTAATTAAAATGGCAAAAAGTAATAAAGAGAATTTTAAAAGCAACAATAGAAAAGAGTTACATATATGGGAAATCCCATAAGTCTATCAGCTGATTTTTTTAGCAGAAACTTTGCAAACTGGAAGAGAGCGGCATGATATCTAAAAATAAAAAAGAGAAAGAATCCAAGTGCTAGAAGAAAACCATCTGCAACCAAGGATACTTTATGTAGCAAGACTATCATTCAGAATAGAGGATGAGTTGAAGTTTCCCAAGCAAACAAGTTAAAGGAATTCATCACCACCAAATCCAGCTTTACAAGAAATATTAAAGGGTACTTTGTGAGTGGAAAGGAAAGGGCATAAGCAGGAGTAAGGAAAGTAAAAAGCATGAAAACAATAACATTAAATATACCTGTATAAAAAAACAGTTCAGGGAGTCTCAAAATAAAAGGATGTAAAATATGACACCATACATTTTTTTAAAAAAAGATTTTATTGATTTATTTGACAGAGAGAATTACAGCTACAGAGGGAACACAAGCAGAGGAAGGGAGAGAAGGAGAAGCAGGCCTCCTGCTGAGCAGGGAGCCCGATGTGGGACTCGATTCTGGGTCTCCAGGATCATGACCTGAGCCGAAGGCAGTCGCTTAACCAACTGAGCCACCCAGGAGCCCCGAAACCATACATCTTAAACATCGGGGGGAGGTGAGTAAAAATTTAGTGCTTTTAGAATGAGATCAAACTTAAGCAACCATCAACTTAATATAAACAACTACATGCATAAGATGTTATATATAAACCTAATGGTATCCACAAATAAAATAGTAATAGGTTTGCAAAAAAATAAAAAGGAGAAGTAATCTAAGTATATCACTAAATAAAGCCACCAAACTGAGAGAAGGGAACAAAAATAAATAACCAAGCAATCAATCAATCAGATAAGAACTGAAAAACAACCATAAATGAGTATAGCAGTAATGTGCAAACCTCTCAATAATTACTTTGGATGTAAATGGACTAAATACTCTAATCAAAAGACAATAGGGTGACAGAATGGATTAAAAGAAAAATGAGACACACATGCAAATTAAAAGTGAAGGGATAGGGTGCCTGGATGGCTCAGTGGGTTAAAGCCTCTGCTTTTGGCTCAAGTCATGATCTCAGGGTCTTGAAATTGAGGCCCGCATCAAGCTCTCTGCTCAGCGGGGAGTCAGCTTCCTCCTCTCTGCCTACTTGTGATCTCTCTGTCAAATAAATAAAATCTTTTTTTTTAAAAAAAGGGAAGGGATAGGGACGCCTGGGTGGCTCAGTTGGTTAAGCGACTGCCTTCGGCTCAGGTCATAATCCCGGAAACTGGGGATCGAGTCCCACATCGGGCTCCCTGCTCGGTGGGAAGCCTGCTTCTCCCTCTCTCACTCCCCCTGCTTGTGTTCCCTCTCTCGCTGTGTTTCTATCAAATAAATAAAATCTTAAAAAAAAAAAAAAGGGAAGGGATAGAAATGGAAGTGAAAAGAAAGCTGGTATAGCAATATGTGTATGAGACAAAATAGACTTTAAAACAGACTGTAGCAAAAGACAAAGAAGGACACTATATAATTATAAAGGGAGCAATCCAACAAGAAGATATAGCAATTGTAAATATTTATGCACCCAAAATGGGAGTACCCAAATGCATAAAGTGGCTAATAATAAACATAAGAGTAATCAGTAGTAATACAATAATAATAGGGCACTTTAACACCACACTTCCATCAATGGATATATCATTCAAACAACATCAATTAGAAGACAGCAGCATTAGACCAGATAGATCCAACAGGTATATTCAGAGCATCTCATCCTAAAACAGAGTACACATTCTTTTCATAAGCACATGGAACATCTTCTAGAATAGATCACATGTTAGGCCACAAAACAAGTTTCAACAAATTAGAAAAGACTGTAGTCATACCATGCGTTTTTTTCTGACCACACACTATGAAACTAGAAATTAATCACAAGAAAAAGTCTGGAAAGAACACAAATACCTGGAGCTTAAATAATATGCTACCAAACAATTAATGGATCAACCAAGAAATTAAAGAGGAAATCCAAAAACACATGGAGACAAATGAAAATGAAAATACAGAGTTCCAAAATCGTTAAGCTATAGCAAAAGTGTTTCTAAGAGGGATGTTTATGGCAATACAGTTCTACCTCAAGAAGTAAAAAAAAAAAAAGCTCATATGAACAACATGAACATACACCTAAAGGAACTAGAAAAAAGGAAAGAGAACCTAAAACCAATAGAAGGAAGGACATAATAAAGATTAAAGATAAATGATAAACAAAAAAAATAGACAAAAATCAATGAAACCAGGAGCTACTTCTTTGAAACGGTCAACAAAATTAATAAACCTTTAGCTGGACTCATAAAAAGACAGTGAGAGAGAGAAAGAGAGAGGACTCAAAATCAGAAATGAAAGAGGAGAAGTAATGACAACATAAAAATATAAAGGATTATTAAAAGAACATTATGAAAAATTACATGCCAACAAATTGGAGAGCCTCCAAGTAGATATATTCCTAGAAACATATAACCTACCAAAACCAAAGCAGGAAGAAATAGAATATTTGAATAGCCCAATTACCAACAATGAAATTGAAATAGGAATAATAATAATAAAAAAAAAACCCAACCAACCACGCAAACTAACTTCCCAAAAAAGTCTAGGACCAGATGGTCTCACAAGTGAATTCTACCAAACATTTAGAGAAGAGTTAACATCTGTTTTTCTCAAACTGTTCCAAACAATAGAAGAGGAAGGAAAGCTTCCAAATTCATTCTCTGAGGGCAACATCACCCTGGTACCAAAAACAGATAAAGACATTACAAAAAAAAGAACTACAGGCCACTATCTATGATGAGCAAAAATCCTCAATAAAATATTAACAAACCAAATCCACAACAACTTAAAAAAAATCATTCACCATGATCATGTTGAATTTATTTCTGAAATGCAACAGTGATTCTGTTTTGCAAATCAGTGTGAGAAGGAATAAATCATAGAAGCATTTCAATAGATGTAGGAAAAGCTTTTGACAAAGTACAACACCTGTTCACAGTAAAAGCCCTCCATAAGGTAGGTTTAGAGGGAACATACCTCCACATAATGGAGGTTATATGTGAAAAACCCACAGCTAACATCAAGCTCAATGATAAAAAAACTGAAAGATTTTCCCCAAAGATCAGGAATGACACAAGGATATCCATCTTAACCACCTCTTTTCAACAAAGCACTATAAATCCTACCTACAGTATTCAGACAACAAAAAGAAATAAAGACATCCAAATTGGTAAGGAAGGAGTGAAACTTTAAATATTTGCAGATGCTTTGAAACTGTATTTAGAAAACCCTAAAAACTCTGCCAAAATATTAGAACTGATAAATGAATTCAGTAAGGTCAATGGATACAAATATCAATATACAGAAACACACTACATTTCTATATACTAAAAATGAAGTAGCAGAAAAAGAAATTATGAATAAAATCTCATTTACAATTGCACCAAAAATAATAAGATACCTAAGAATAAACTTAACACAAGGGGTGAAAGAAAACTGTTAAAACACTGATGAAAGAAATTGAAGGTACAAAAATAAGCATAAAGATATTCCATGGTCATGGATTGGGAGAACAAATATTGTTCAAATGTCCATACTACCCAAAACAATACTAGCAGCATTTTATAAAAAACAAGAACAAAAAAATCCTAAAATGTATATGGAACAACAAAAGACTCCAGATAGCCAAAGAAATCTTAGATAAAAAGGAAAAGCTGGAAGTATCACAATTCCAGACTTCAAGGTATGTTCAAAGCAGTAGTAATCAAAACAGTATGGTAACAGCACAAAAATAGACATGTAGATCAGTGGAGCAGAACAGAGAGCCCGCAAATAAATCCATGATTATGTGATCAAGTAATCTTGAACAAAAGAAGCAAGAATATGCAATGGGAAAGACAGTCTCTTCAATAAACAGTGTTGGAAAAAGTGGACCACTTTCTTACATCATGCACAAAAATGAACTCAAAATGGATTAAATACCTAAATGTGAAACCTGAAACCATAAAAATCCTAGAGGAGAGCACAGACAGTAATTTCTCTGACATCAGCAGTTACAATAATTTTCTGGATATGTCTCCTGAGTCAAGGGAAGTAAAAGCAAAAATAGAACTATTGGGACTACATCAAAATTAATAGTTTCTATGCAGAAAAGAGAACATTCCACAAAACAAAAAGTTTACTGGATGGGAGAAGATATTTGCAACACACATATCCAATAACATGTTACTATCTAAAATATATGAAGAACTTACACAACTCAACACCAACCCCCCCAAATAATCCAATTTAAAAATGAGAAAGCATGAACAGAACTTTCTCCAAAGAAGACTATAGATAGCAAACAGACATATGAAAAAATGCTCAGCACCACTCATCCTCAGAGAAATGCAAATCACAATGATGAGGTATCAACTCATACCTGTCAGAATGGCAAAAATAAAAAACCCAAGAAACCACAGTGTTGGCCAGGATGTGGAGAAAAAGGAATCTGCAGGCACTGGTTGTGGGAATGCAAATTGGTGCAGCCACTGTGGAAAACAGTCTGGAGGTTTCTCAAAAAATTAAGGATATAATTACCTGTGGCCTAATAATTCTGCTACTGGGTATTTACCCAAAGAATATGAAAACACTAATTCAAAAAGATGTATGCATCTCTATGTTTATAGCAGCATCATTTACAATAGCCAAGAAACAGAAGCAGCCCAAAGATCCATTGACAGATGAATGGATAAAGAAGATGTGGTATATATACAATGGAATATTGTTTAATAAATATTACTTCTAAAAAAGAATGAAATTTTGTCATTTCCAACAACATGGATGGATCTAGAGATCCATTAATTTTAAATGTAATAAGTCAGTCAGAGAAAGCAATAAATCATATGATTTCACTCATATGTGGGATTTAAGAAACAAAGTAAGTGAACAAGGGAAAAAAGACAAAGAACAGACTCTAAAGATAGAGAACAAACTTATGGGTACCAGAGAAGAGGTGGGTGGAAGGATCGGTGAAATATGTGAGGTGTATACTGATTGCGGTGAGCAGTGAGTGATGAATAGGAAAACACACACACACACGATAAAGAGTGCAGACAGAGAAGGGGAGGAGAGATGGAGATATGGGAAAAACAGGAGCCCCACCCCTAATGTAGCAGCCTACAGTAAGGAGGCATATAACTGAGGGGTTCTTGTGCAAACTCACCTGCCCTGGGGTGTAGCAAAAAAGACAACAGTGGTTTGGGGACCAGGGGATGATTGTGGAATAGGAAGTTCCTGAGATCACCTGTTCCTGTGATCATACTGAGACAACAGCTACATATAAGGCAACTCAGTGAAAACAACATGATGATTCACAGAAAAAATCTCCCACAGCTAAAGACATAAAGAAACCACATCAGAAGGGTCAGAGGGGCAGAGATGGTAGTTGAGAACCAAACACTGGCAGAGCAACCCACAAGTGAGAGGGATACTGCAGACACATAGATCCTTCCCAAGGTGCAAAGGGATCAAGTCTCACATCAGGCATCCTCAGCCATGGGGACCTGCACTGGGCAGATGAGACCCTATAACATCTGGCTTTGAAAATAAGTGTGGCTTAACTTTGGGAGATCCAGAGAGCTACAGGAAACCAAGACTCTGCTCTTAAAGTGCCAGTGCGCTAAATCACTCATCTGAGACCAAACACAGAGAAAGCAGTTTGAAAAGCATCTAGGTTATACATGAGGGGGAATCTAGTGACTAATTTTAGGGCATGCTGGAAGAGCAAAAATTAGGAGTTTTCTCTGGAAATGGAAGTGCTGGTGGATGCCATTTTTTCTATTCTCCTTCAACTTAGCACCACTCAACCTGCCCTACAGACCACCTCCAAAGCAGTTTGGGCCTGCCACCCCTGATGAGCAGCCTCAGATGGGAGTGGCATCCCTCCAAAGCAAGTATCACCTGTCACATCTGTCAGGCAGTCCCAGCTGGATTGGAAAGCCTCCATAATGACTCCCAGGCTTCGGGAGAAGGGCAGCACACAGCAAAAGCTACAGCAAAACTTCTCAGCTGGAGAGGAGACAGCTACACTGGGAGCTAATTTCTCTGACTCAGCAGCCAGCCCAAAGGAGCTACATCCAGGCCTTCCAGCCAGTTGCTTTAGGGGCCAGGACTACCAACCACCACACCCAAGGAAGCTATGGTCAGTTACTGCAGGCAGTAGAGCTGAAGACCATCCCCACCATCCCCACCCACCAACATGCCCCCAGCAGCTACAGCTTCACCTCCCAGCTGGCCACATTGGGGTGCAAGCTCCACCCACTAATATGTCCTCAGGAGCCATGGCTGGTCATGCAGATTGCCCCATGCAGCAGTACACTGGTCCCAGTCATAATAAAAGGGCCCATGTAGCCCACACAGGAGGCACCCTTAGACCACCTGAATCTGACGATCAGGAGGGATTATGCTACTGGGTCCCACAGGACCCCTTCTTCATAAGACCACTGCTTTTAAGACTAGGAAAAGTAGCTTACCTACTCAGTATATAAACACAAACACAGAATGTGACAAAATAGAATGATAGAGCCATGTGTTTCAAATCAAACAACAAGATATAATCTCAAAAAAAAAAAAAAAAGAAATGAAACAGAGATAAGCAATCACCCTAAAAAAATTCAAAGCAATGGTCAAGATTCTCACTAGACTTGAGAGAAAAATGGATGAACTCAGTGATAACTTAAAAAATGAGAGAGAGAGAAAGAGATAGAAAATATAAAAAATAACAAATCAAAGCTGAAGAATACAAAAAGTGAAATGAAAAATACACTAGATGGAATAAATAGCAGACTAGATGATACAGAAGAAAAGACTCAATGATCTAAAAAAAAACAGGGGCGTGAAAGCAACCAAATTGAACAACAAAAAGAAGAAATAATTTAAAAATTAGGATAGATTAAGGTATAATTGGGACAACAAGTATTCTAACATTCTCATTATTGGTGTCCCAGAAGGAGAAAAGAGAAAGGAGCAGGAAACATATTTGACTAAAAATAATGCCTGGCTTCCCTCCTTCCCTACTTCCCTCACCTGGACAAAAAAAACCCCAGACGTTCAGGGCAAGGAATCACAGAGAGCCCCAAACAAGAGAACCCCAAGGAGATCCACACCAAGACACATAATAAAGCATGAAAAATTAAGGATAAGGAGAGAATCTTGAACAGCAAGTACTTACATACAAAGGATACCCTATAAATCCTGTTAGCTGATTTTTGATGAGAAACTTTGCAGGCCAAAAGAGAGGGGCATAATATAGTCCAAGGGATGAAAGGAAAAATCTACAATGAAGAATATTCTACTTGGCAAGTTTATCACTCAGAATTGAAAGAGAGATAAAGAGTTTCTCAAACAAAAGTTTAAAAAGTTCATAATCATTAAACCAGCCTCATAAAAATTTTAAAGTCACTTCTTTAAGAAGAAAATGAAAAACCATAACTAGAAGTAAAAAATCACAAAAGGAAAATATTGCAGTTATAAAAGCAAACCTATAGTAAAAGTAGTAGGTCGATCACTTACAAAGCTAGTATGAACATTAATAGACAAAGGTAATAAAATCAAATCAATCTAAAAATTTAGTTAAGGGATGTACCAAATTGAAACATGTACAATAGGACATCATAAACATTAAATATGGAGAATAAAAATTTTAATACTTTTAGAATGCATTTGAACATAAGTAACCATTAACCAATATAGACTGCTATATAGAGAGAATTTTCTCTAGGAAACTCATGGTAACCACAAAACAAAACTAAACCAGATACAGAAAAAAGAGAAAAACATCCAAATATGACAGTAAAGAAAGTCACCAATTAGAAAGCAAGAGTAGAAGAAAAGGAACAGAGAACTACAAAACAATCAGAAAACAAGTAGCAAAATGGCAATAAGTACATACCTGTGAATAATTACTTTAAAAGTGAATAGTCTAAGACCCCGAATCGCTAAGGAATTGCTGAAGAAGAAAAGCAAAGCTGGGGGCATCTCATTACCTGACTTCAGGCTTTATTACAAAGCTGTGATTACCAAGACAGCATGGTACTGGCACAAAAACAGAGAAATAGACCAATGGAACAGAGTGGAGAGCCCACATATGGACCCACAAATCTATGGTCAAATCATCTTTGAC